>JADRCH010000057.1:966057-1033397 GCA_019843965.1 Rhynchomys soricoides
TGTCTGTATGTTTCTGCACATGTATCTGTGTCTCTTTGTGTATGTCTCTGTGTGTGTGTATCTATGTATATGTCTCTCTGTGTGTTTCTATGTCTGTATGTATCTGTGTCTGTGTTTCTGTGTGCCCAGGCTTGGCAATAAAGGCCTTGCACATGTTAGTCTAGCAACCAAGCTACACCCTTAGCCCTCCTTTTGTGTCTTTTTCCTTTCCTTCCTCCTTTCCTCCTTTCTTTTCTTTCATCTTCATTTTCACTGTACTGTGAATAGAACTCAGGTCTTCTGCATGCAAGGCAAGCACTCTATCCCTGAGCCACACCCCAGTCTCACTCTCCTTTTTCTATGCGTGCAATCAGAGAAAGACCTTGCTCTTCTCACAGCCATGTCGTAATCGCAATCCTGGGTTCTGTGAAGTGATGTGCAAGCTCAAACCCCATTTGGGCTGTTGTTTTGACTTTCTGCATTCATCCCTACAGATGAACCTTATTGTCCTAGCTTTACACTTACACATTTCCTTTCTGGAAGAAGCATCACAAACATGCCTGCTTGTAGACTCTGAGCACGCAGGGGCTATCTGAGAGAGAGGTCTCCTGGTGCCTGCCCTGCCAGGCCATGTCCTGCTGTCTGCAGCAGCTTCCTGAGAACATGTCATGTCATGTTAACCCTCCTGCTCCTCTCCCAATGTAGCAAGTGGGGGCTCCTTGAATCTCAGAAGCCTCTACTTTAGGCCAACAACTACCACAGTTTTAGCAGAACCTCAAGATGATAGGTGTAAGCAGGCTGGCACAGTTGCAAAATTAGATGGGCTTATGACCAGCACTCACTAATTCAGAAAGACCTATTACATTACTATGGGCAAGGCACAGAACTGGAAGAACCAGCAGAGAAATGTGGCACCCTCCCAGAAACAGCCACACAGGGGACCAAAGATTTCTAACTGTAGAGAGCTTCGGGCTTGGGTGTGTTCAGGAAAAAAGAGAAATGAGGGTTAAAAAACCAGACAGCATACAAAACAAAAAGTAACATACAAGACTAGGGTAAAGAAGAGGGAACAAATCATTGTTACCATGGAAACCCTGAAGTGGAGCTGGGAAGGAGCCCTGGGCCACTCCCACCCATCCCCCAAATTCCTTTCTATTTTCTACCCATCCAGCATGATCTTAGAGTATCTGGAAAATTAATGCCTCTTAGAGACCTGGATTTGGTAGTAGGGGAAGAAGGCACTCCAGGCTTCTGGCGAAGAACTAGACTGAGGAGTATAAGATAGGTGTTTCCAGCGGAGTCACCCCTGGGTGTGTCCCACACTTCTAGAAGCTGGGAAAGAACAGTTGAGAAACCCAGCAAAGTGCAAATTAATTCTAATTTCTCATCACATTTAGGGGTCACAGATGACACCTGGAAAGGAAAGATTTGAGAGCGACGGGGTTTATGTTTGCTCTTTTGCCCTAGAACCCCCTACCCTTCATTCCTCATATTCTGGGGACAGTCACATTCTTCAGCAGTTATTTAACTGCCTCCAAGTCTTATGCATCTGAGAAACAACTCTTGACATTCATTCCCTTTAAGACTTTGGACATGGCTACCTCCTACAGAAAACACTCAAAGACCTTGCCCAGAAAGTTTGTCCTCCTCCATGGGCTTCAGTCCTATGCTACCTCTCCATACCTCAGGGTAGCTCTAAACCCTTGGGAGGTCTCCTTCCTCAGGGGCTTAATTCAAACAGCTCCCAACCCTCTCCTGTCTATCCTCTCAGATTCAGTTCAAAGGAACCTTCTCTGTGGACCCTTCCCAGACCCTCAACAATGGAAGGGAACTGTTCATTGCTCTGTTTCTATGACTGTTCAAGTGTATCCAGGTGTATCCAGTTGGAAGAGCCTAAAAGATGACCTCAAAGGATACAGAGTATCCACTCGTGGGATGAGATACTGAGTGAGTCAATGGATGAAATGGGGAAAGAAAGGCATAGTGAGCAAGAACTGACCGAAAGGCAGTGAGTGTTATATTCTGGGTGCCCCTGCACGGGTCAGCGAAGCCACACAGGTCTGGGTAGGCACACATCTTGATTTAATACTAGCTATAGAAGTGTGCTTCAGAGACATTATGAGCCTCTTTCCCCAGCTGTGGGAAGAGGTTGGCATTAGCAGATGGCAAAGAAGATTTGGAGCAGGTCCTGTGAGTGGCTCTGGAACAGAGCAGAACCAATATGTTCTGCACACTGTGTTCTGCATTTCCTGACTCTCCTGAAAGGGGAAGACTCTGCTTTTGCCCACAAAGGGTCTACTTTGAGAACAAATAGAAGACACCAAGCTTCTAGGATTCATTTAAAGAGACTTGTATATCCCTTGTCCTCCAGGAAAACTAGGCAGTAGGAGAGGTGATGAGGGAGGAGAAGGAGCAGAAAAGGTGGAAGGGGAGGAGTGGAAGTGAAGCAAGGTAGAACTAACAGTTTGCTAGGTCCTTCCCCAGTTCCTTCCATCCTCCCAACTCCCTCCCATACAACACAGGTCCTCCCCCTAAGGAGAGGAAGGGAACTGAGGCCTCTTGGGTTATAAAACCATGATAAGTCACAAGGTCCCTGAGGCTCTGTCCCTCCGACTTCTTCCAGCTGCACTGCATAGATGAATGGACAGGTATTCTGCTAAAGGTACAAACAGACTTTGATTCCTGCTCCCTACACAGCTCCGTGTGATGTAGGCATGTGGACACACACACACATGCACATCCTCCATGTCCCAAAGTAAGATCTGAACAGGTTCTTTCCCTCTAATATTGGGGAGATGGAGCTTTCAGCCCAAGGCTGAGATAGCCTGTTCTCTCTAGGGGCAGACAGAGACCCCGGCCTCACTACAGAACAATGAGAGAAAAAGGTTTGAATGCAGAAAGGCCTCAGCAAGCACGCCCCACCCCAAAGGTGTGGTTCTGGGAGGCGGAGCCAGCAGCTGAGACCTCTCTCCATTGGTTGAGCTCAGCAGGTAACTGGAAGCTTAGCTGAGAGGTGCATAAATAGAGAGACCGGTGCCGCCTCCTCACCCCTGCCTTGGAAAAACCAGTTTCTCTTTTATTGTCTGTGGCCTAGCTCTATTTGGCTGAGCCTCTGCACTCCACCCCCTCTCTTTCCAGCTTCCTTTAGCCTCCTCTCTGCCACTTTCTCCTACTTTCCTATTGTCTTTTACTAAAGAGAGGACCACGTGTCTCTTTCTACAGGAGCAACTTCTGCTCTGCCTAGGCGGCTGAGCTGGGCACCCTGTAGAGCATGTGCTGCTTCTTCTGGTCCTCAATTCTTGAGGGTAAAAGACCTTCTCAAGACTTAAAATTCTTTTTGTTATTGTTGTTTTTGTTTTGTTTTTTGTTTGTTTAATTTTCCCCCAAGATTCTTCGATCATCTTCCTGCTGGTACTCTCTTTAGGACAAAAAAAAAAAAAAAGGTATTATTTTGCATCAAAGGCAAAGCTGAGCCTGATATCGGAAGGTATAGGTACTCCTATGTACTTGCAGGTGAGTCTGAAATCTCTGGGTTTGGCGGGTGAGTGGCTAGATCCTAGGGATCATAGGGCCAGAAGGGAAGAGTGGAAAGGCAGGCTTCACTGGAAATCAAGTATCAACTTCTTTCTTTGTTTTCCGGGGGGATTTCTGAGCTTCTGGGTGATAAATCTCGATGATAATAGAAGTGGGTGCCAGGCACTATCATTCTGTCTGGCTTCCTGAGGACTGACTTGTCTAGAAGAATGTGTGCCTGGATGCCTAGTCCTGGGGTACTTAGTGCAGCACATGTAAGACCTGCTTCCCTTCTGTGGTTTTCAAGTACAAGCTGGTTTTTTAAAAGACATTTAGGGCACAGTCCTGAATGTGGCATCTGGAAGAGCAATCACTGGCTAAAACTTATTCTCTAGTCCAGCAGGAGTCTTGTTTGTTCTCTGACCCAAACCAGTACTGCAACTAGCCCAAGACAGCTGTTACTGGAGCTTTCGTTGGTAGAGGCCTGCTGAGTGGGAGAACTTGAGTACTAGATGTGATGTGCAGGGTGTGTCAGGTCTCAGGATCCAGGTTGTAGATCAACTCTTCTTACAGCAGCTGCAGGTCTGCAGGAACAGAGGGAGATTATGAGGGGAGGGCAAAATTTTCCTGAGCTGCCCCCACCCCACCCTTTCCTATGGCCTGTCATCTTTATCAAGCCTTTTCTTCTCTGGATTCCATTGGCAGGGTCAGGATCTCAAGTGAGGATGAGTCCAATTGTGGACCTGAGGAATCTGGTGGGCTTCTGTAAGAGTTGGGGAAGGGGGGATTGGACAGAGACCTGACAAAGACCTCTTCGCTTCCAGAACTGAGCTGAAATCCAACCAGAAGCCCAGACTCCTTCCAACCCAGAACTACCTCCCACCGTCTCCTGCCTTCTTTAGTCAGAGCCAGCAGACCGGTGTCTTTCTCCCCTTTGACTAGAAAATGGGTCGAAGGTTGTGTGGGGGCTTCTGTGGTCTTGATAACTCGGTAAGTATTCGCTAAAAGGCTGAGCAGGAGAAGACTCACTGAACCTCTGCACATAGCACCCTGCCTTCTAGTGTGCCCTGTGCATACCCTGAGGAAGGTGCTTTAGTTTGGACCCAGGAAAGTGGGATTCTTCCCGAACCATAGCTAGAAACCCCTGCTTTTGTGTAAGAGTCTTTCTCAGAGGCCTGATGACCTCAGGGCTGGATAGGAGAGGTGGAGCCTCTCTGTCGGGTCAGAACAAGCCCAGGAAGAAGAAAGTATTCCAAACAAGGTAGGCCAGCCCTACCCACCCTGTCTGCATGTCTCTGCTTAGAGCAGCCTTTTATGAGGCTTACACTGAGCAGCAGACATGTCTGAACACAGCAAAGAAGAGGCCAGTGCAGCCCTGCAAAGCTCCTGCTTGGTGAGCACTTTCTTTTGGGCAGGAACAGAAAGTCCACAGGTACTACATGACCTCTCAGTGAAGCTCAATCTCTGAAAGCCAGTTATATGCTGGCCTCTCTCCTCTAACCTCTACCCTAGGCTCCTTGAAGAAGTCATTCACTAATTCTGTGCAGATCTGGGGAGAGTTATATAGCCGTTAGAGACTGACTTTCCCAGACTATGCTTCCCCAGCTATGGGGAGCAGACCAAGGATTCTTACCTCCACCACCCACTGGCCCCATAAACAGGCCTGCTCCTGTTTATGCAGACAAGCAGAGTCCTTGTCCTCAGTTTATCTCAATTACACCCCAGCACACAGGCCAGAACTGGGGCTGTTCATGCCATTGCACAGTGGCTTTTTCAGATGAATACCTGCTCCCCTGTATTTCCCCCTTGGTGCGCAATGAAAGAACATGTGCTTTCTCTAGACATCACCAAACAGCTCTGGTATGGAACACACATTGAAGAGGAGAGCCAGCATCCTAACTAGGTATATAGAGAAGAGATTCCACTTCAATGTATTCAGGGGTGCCCTTTCATGGGCAAGAAACTACCTAGAGTCCAGCCCCATACACAAAGCATTGGCTATACCACCCAGAACACTCTGAGGTAGGAGCATGGATGCTTGAGGGTTTGAGTATTCAGGTCCTCACCAGGTCCTGAATAAATGAGTGAGTGAGTGAATGAATGAATACAGGTGTTCAGGTCCTGTAAGAGTGGGGTTACAGGATCCTGAAGGTCTCCTCCAGGTCACACAGCACTACAAGAGGAGGCTTAGTAGACAAACAGCCCCAGACAATCCATGGGTCCTCTTGTCCTTCATTCCACCGGAGTCTGTCTTATGCCAACCAGATTTCAGTGGAGTGAAGCTCAGGAGGCATGGAGCTGCCAGCGGTGGAGTGAAGCACAGCATCTGAACAGAGGCATTCTGCAAAATCACAATCACCAAAAGCATCTGCAGTGTGTGCTTCTTGCAGACGAGAACACACTGCCAATGATTGCTGTGTGGCCTTTCTTCCTAAAACCGATGCTTCAGAAATGTGTATTTTCTGTAACTTGCAAAATTAAAAGTTGCCTATCTGCTGACAAGCCTTCCTGCCTTTGTGCCCTATGCTCTCAGTACCCTAAACCTGCTCCCTGTAGGCTTAAATCCCAGAAAAACTCAAGGAAGTCCTGCTGCCTCTCTGATTCCCTCTTTCCCTCGGGTTTCCAAGCAGATAGATGGGACATCATTTGCAACCAGCCAGGGACCCTATTGCCCTCAGACCTCCACAGTGCCAGTAAGACCTGCAGAACTGGGGAGGAAATCCCCATTAAGATTATTTAAGTCTATTTATATTGTAATAAAATAAATGTAAAAAAAAAAGACTTAAAGGAAGGCAGATTCAGATCTTTCTGACACTGTACAGGATATAACTCGGCACGCAGTGTAAATTCTGTAAAGGTTAATGCATTTAAACATATTTGACACATAAAGCTGCCAGATCCGACTTTAATCACTCACCAAGTGTAATTGCCTTTTCATAGGTCCCTCCGCACCAGAAGGTGTGCTCAGGCTCTGTAGGAATCTGGGATGGGATAGGGACAAATACTTCACTGTCAGGGTCTATGATTTGCTTTGATAGATTTGGCGCTGACTTAATTGGCTATACACCTGAGTGGTTGTTGTGTTGGTTTGGTTTGGTTTTAAACACCATATCTCTCCTTTAGGGGAAAAAAAAGTAGGATTGAGGCAGGAGGCACAAGTCCAAAAGAAGTCCACTTAATACGAACTACCTGCTCAGAGAAATACATTATGGAATTACCACTTCCTCAATGGAGGGGTCTGCTTGAGGAGCCACTTGGCTAAAAAAAAGGCAGACACTAAACAAAACCCACCTTTGGAAGATGCCCTGCATGGCTAGGTTTAATAGAGCCCATAGCTGCCATTTCTCTTAGAAGCTGAGTATAGAGACCACTTTGGTATCTAAGACCCTGTATCCTGAATGCCCCACAGTAGCCTCTTCACCTCCCCAGACCATCTGCCCCAGGGAATCATGAGTTCCTCACACTGAATATAGGAAAAAGCATTTATTGCAAATGTCTTGTCTTCCTGCTTCTATTAATATGAATGTCAAACTCAGCCCACACATCTGTATACTGAGCCCCACAAACAGTGAGAAGACCAACCCACAGACATTAAGAAAATGTTTACTCGTAAATATTACTTAGTGGATCTTACTGAGGGACCATGGTAGTCTGGGTCTCGGGCTAATTAACTAGTAAATGCCCTCTCTTCTGAGCTTTGCAAGGAATCCAACAGCTAGAATAAAGAAAGCACCAGGCAGACAATGATGTGATATTCCCATGGGTGGCATTGCTTGAACCCTATAACTTGGGGTTCTTTTCTAGAGAAGGAAACATTTTGTGTGTTTCTATATAACCCAGCTCATAGAAGGAAAGGAAACTAAGTGGCCAGTAGTAATTACAGGAGACTACAAAGTAATCTATGGCATGAGGCTATAACCAAAAGCTCCCCAATACCCTGAATCCCCTTCCAGCCCCTCCATATTTTAAGCTGCAACCTAGGGCTCTGCAGGTCTGGCACTGCGGTCTAAAGAGCCCTGTCCTCCCTCTGGCAGCACAGATTGCTGATCCCTCATGTAGAAGCAAAAGCCCTTGCACTCAAAAGCAGCCTGCCAGGGAAGCAGTATGAGCCAAGAGCTGGAGAGAACAGCCCACCCATCTTCCCCTCTAAGCCCCTAGTTTTCTATGTCTCCTGTCCTGGTTGCAAAGTATGGCTCAGCACAGTGTTGAAGAAATAGTTTAATCAAAACACCCTTGCAACAGCAGCAACAAAAATAATATTATCCAACTTTCTGTATTCATGGTCTTTGATTGAGTAGAAAAGCAAATATCATTGAGCCAAACCCAAGTAGACAAACATATACAACCACTGGTAATTTAATATTTTGTGCTAATGGTATACATTGTAGATACAACCCAAGAAGAGTAAATTACAATCCTATCAATAATACATTGTGTCTGAGCTCTGGGTTCCCAGTACACATGAAAATGTATATTGGCAAAAACTCTCTCTGGATATTAAAAGCTGTGCACATAATGAGGTTTAGGACGAAGAAGCTGGGGACTCCTGTGAAGCACTGTGTTCTGGACACCAGGGTCTTCAATGGGAGTTGGGGGGAGGGGGAACAGCCCATGCTGCCATTTCTGAAGCTGACACTAAATGAAGATAACACACCAAACCCTCAGCAGATCACCAGGTGAGAAACAACCTGCCAGCTTGCAGGTCTATGTTCACATTGTTTCTTTAAGCCATGGAAGGTATCCAGTGTCAACAGTGCGGCTGAGGGGGCTCCAGAGAGCCCCAGGACAAATGGTAATACCTGAGAGAAAGACCACAGGCTACTCTTTTCCTGACCCTGCCTTTCCAAGGTGTACAGAGCCTCTAAAACAAAGGAAGGTGGGGCTAATGACTGGTAGGAGCTCACCACCTTCTGGGATGAGCAGGACTTTTTAGAACTGCAAGTGTTCCAGCCACTACGGTTTTGTCAGCTTGTCCAAATTTCCAACTTAGCTGCGTGCACGAGGGAGAAGCATCTGACAGTCTTGCTTCAGAATTGGGAAGTATTTCTGCCATAGTAACATAAAAAAAAAATGAGGACGAATTAGGTTAATGTCTGCAAGAACACTAGTTAGTGCCACTGTCACACACTGGCCTTTGACCTTCCCTGATTCAAAGAATATTGAGGGCAGGTGGGGCCAGGACTTCTGATCTTGTTTTTAAAATCAGACCCTGGAAGAAGGGGAGCTTAAGAAAGGAGGGGAGGCTGTGAGGGCTCTGAAGAAGAATGCTGTGACTGTAGATTGCAGTCTCCAGCTCAGAGATGAAAGGGACTGGTCAGACAGACACCAATTCCCTAACAGAAATAGAAGCTCTCTGAATTACGGTAAGTTCTCTAGGCTTTCTGGGGAGATCTGACTATGCATCAAAGAAGAACAAGGCAAATACTTCCTTTTGTCTACAGATAAGAAGCAGCATCTCGAAGTCTCTTCACCTCCCCCACCCCCTTTCTTCAATCCACCTCCCACTACCTCTCCAAGTCTTCCTTTCCCAGTTGATTGTCAGATATCAGGGAAGGGTGGGACACCTGGTGGGAAGTAGGGGAATTACACTCAGGTGAACCTTCTAAGATGGGGAAACAGTACACACACACCCTGCACTGAAGCAACGCTGAAGATGACCTGTGGCAGAGAGTGACTTCAGTTTTGGCTGTGTTGAACTATATCTGAGAAAGACAGGTGTCTAAAAACAACTGTAGTGATCCTGTAGATGAACAAATACACGGGGTGACTAGTACAGTTGCCTCCTCGTGTTGCAAGTAGATGCAAGCTCAAATGACTCACCAAGCTGGGAGGAGTTCATGCCAAGGAAATCCAGGTGAGAGGTGCTCACTGAGGTAGACTTCAGTAATGCTGTGTCCAGCAGTAGCCAGAAGCAGCCCATAAGCTTCAGAGTCAGCATGTGAGTGGTTAAGAGAGGTCAGATTAGATCTGGTGCCAATTTGATCTAGCCACCAGACTCTGGGCCAGCCACTTAACCTCTTTGAGACCCAATTTCCTTATCTGTCAAGTAGGAATAATGACAATAATGTCAAGGGCCTGTGACAAGCCAGACGCTTCATGCTTCGTGTCCATAGTATAATTTAATGCTCCCAGCCATTAGCAGATGCAATTGACATTTGAGGTTTATAGGTGACAGAGGGTGAGGGACTGGCGTGAAGTCATAAGGCCTGTAAACAATGAAGCTGGAAGTCAGGCCTGGGCTCTCTGTTCTGGAGTTGGTACCGGGGCCATCATTCCATCCGCTCACTCCATGCTGATGTGAGGATCAGAAAATACGCTGGGGTTTGAATCTACAGTGTCCCCACAGGCCAGTATAGAGACTTGATCCTCAGCGCTGGCCTGCTGGGAGATGCTAGAAATTTTCAGGATGAGGCCTAATACCAGAATTTGAGAGAACTGGAGGCAAACTTTGCCTTCCATCTCCCAGCTCCTCTGGAGTAAGTGGCTTTGTTCCACCACAGACTCTCACCACGACTTCTCCCTCACTGCAGGCTACAGAACAATGGAGCCAGTAACAACAAAGTGAAACCATTTTCCCCATTTTAAGTTGACTCTCTCCTACTTTTTATCTCAATGATGGAAAGCTAACATAGAAGCTAACATACACAGAAGAGCCAGCTAGTATCCAGGAAGTCTATGTACCCAAGAACCTATCCACCATTTTTATCTCAGTATAAAGCAAAAAACATTGACAAGCTTGAATAGCACCTCTCCTCTACCCCACTCCCCACTCCTTCGTGGGACAGTTAACCAGAGACAGCTCACTGGAAACCCAACTGTTTCAGAACACCATCTTCCCAACATGATGTGCCTACTGCCCTCTGAACTGTCAGAGCCTGTGATTATCTGAAGGAAACTGCACAAAGCTGGGTACACTAACTTTTTATCAAGAATTTATAGGTTAATAGTTGCTATAGTAGGGATCCCCTCTGCCCCTCTGCCAGAATTTACAGACAGGTAACAGAAGTTATGGAGGACAGAGATTGTTTTCTTGAGTGGTCTCACTGCCCATAGGTTGCCCATGCTTCTGTAAGTAACCCCAGTTAAACTCACTGGTCACCAGGCTGCACTGGGGTGGAATCAGTCCATGATTTCAGTCACTGGAAGCACACCATGGTTTGCCACAGTCTCCTCAGAAAAATGTTCATGACACCAACATTAAATTTACCTCGTAACTCATTCGTAATTCCCGTGACCTTTGGCATCTTCTCTCTTCATCTTTCCTTTCAGGTTTCTCGTTCAATCTGTGTGTCCTGTGGGACAAGTCTTCAGAGTTTTTATTATGTCTTTTTTGTTTTCAAAATAAGTATTATACAAATAAAAATTTAACAACGTTGACCTCTAATTCTGATTTTCCTTGGGAACAAGTGAAAATACCAGGTGCAGGGAAACTGTGGGCCCAGAGAGATGGCTCAGTAGTTAACTTGATGCTCTTGCACGATTCAGGTTCCCCAGCACCTACATGGTGGCTCACAACCATCTGTAATTTCATTTCCTGAGGATGCAGTGCCCTCTTTTGACTTCCACAAGAATCAAGCACACATACACAGGCACACACATATGTGCAAAAAATTCATATACATAAAATAAAAATAAATCAAATATTTTTAAAATTAAATGTTTGGTGACAAGCTACCAAAAATAAATTTTGAGCACACAAGAAAACTAGAATGTTCAAGAGAAATGATAAAGTAAGAGATAGCAACTGAAACATCAGGGAGGCATGGTCCTGATGCTGAGGGGTGCTGGTCCTGTGTGGTGCTCATGCTGTTCTCTTCACTCTAGCATCTTTTGTTAAAATGGTAAATAAGTCTGGAATTTAATCTTCTGCTTGAGTCATATATTTGTTTGTTCGTTTGTTTGTCAGTGAACTCCTTGTGAAGCTATTAGAGTAAATCTGTTTTTTCCTCCTGATTAGCAACACTGCTATTCTTTGGATCTGCGACAAAGGATCAGCTTCACTGAAGGAAGATACATCTTTTTAAAAGGTGTCCAGTGGCTGGTGGTTCTGACAGCAGAAGTTCCAGCAGTAATTTGTTTCCACCACTTTCCAGAGGGGCCAGCAGGACAGCACCCACCTCTCTCTTCCAGCACCATAAATGTCCAGCTGAAGTAGCATGTGAGAGCTGAGACTAGTCAGAGCTCTGTGCTAGGACATACTCACCTGAACAGCAAAAGAGTCGCAAGACTAACATTTGCAGCAGAGCTCTTTCTCCAGTGCCTGATGCCATGACACTGTCTGTGAAGGATGGATGCTTGAATGAAGACAGTGCCCCTTTTATAGCAGAACTGTATCAATTGCATTTCATTACTGCTCCATTACAGCACATTGTATTATAATCCAACTGCTAATAGCCTCACCTCAGATGCCCACATCACCTCCCCTTTGTCCTCCTGAAGGCCTGGCTTTAACCCAAGTTGCTTTATCTATTGCAATTAGATACAGGCTCCTGCTCTGAGTCAAACCTGTGCCAGCAATGGCAGCAACTTCCCTACACCTACCACAAGGGGCTTGATACATTACTGCTTTGCCATCCAAATGCTGATTTTGAGCTTTGCTGTCCACCAATTGATGTACCAGGCTACCTGCCTTAGAATCTTGTAAAATGCAGATCTGGCTCAGAAGAAGCAGGGTAGGGCCCAAGGACTAGCATTTTAACAAGTTCCCAACTGATGCTTCTCAGTATAGTAAAAAACAAGAGCTCTGGACTCAAAACTAGGGTCAGGGAGATGGCTCAGAGTAAAGGCACATGCTATCAAGTCTGATGACCTGAGTTCATCCTTTGACTAAAGGAGAGAACTGATTCCTGAAAGTTGTTCTCTGACCTCCTCAAGTGCAGATAAATTAAATAAACGCAATTCTTAAAAGTTTTCAAGACTCAAAGTCATTTCTCATCCACTTAGCTCAGAGCAGTGGAGGGCCTAATGCACCACCCCACATAGGCTAATCTGGAAGAGAGATCATTTGAGTTGAAGGTGCATAAGAAAGAACAGATAGAAGCTCTCTCCTTCCCCATAATTTTCTAAAACCTGGACCTTGGTTTCTCTAAGATAACAATATTTCCACTTGTAAAAGGGTCCCCTTCCCTGTTCTGAAAGCATGGACATTCCAGAGACAACACCCATCAGCCAAAGTGACCCCTTATCTATACAGAAGATCGACATTTACTAATCACACACATGCTAATCACCTTTACATAAACCTTCCTGCTGTAGGAGCATTCCCCAAGTCTGTTCTGTGCTTCAGCACCCTTTATTAAGATGATATATAGGCCTGGAGTCTAATCTCTGCTCAGTCTTGTATTTTTTTGATGAACTCCTGTGTGCACCCGTTTTATAAACCTGTTTTTCCTTCTGGTAATGTGCCTTTTATCACTCCAGTTTCCAGATCCCACCCACTGACTATAAGAGGGTGGAGGGGGATTTATTTCTACCTATGACTCAGAAAATGAAGAATAACAGCACCAGGGAGCTGACACAAGGCTGTGACATCATATCCAAGAGATTGCAAGATGAAAAGTACCAGCCCTCAATTGGAGTAGAGGTCTCCAGCCAAATGTCCACGAAGGGATCTGTGGAGTCTGAACCACAGGTCAGAATCATCGGTGGATCAGATAATCGCTGGAATTGTAAGTACAAATAAGAAAGACATCGTGAAGTTAGAGCATACTAGGTCATCAGCTAAATACAGAGAATAAAGAGCAAGAAGATGTGATCCACAGAAGTAATGGGAACACTGCTCAGGAAGCCAGGCAGTTTGGTAGGTAAAAAAGGTGTCAGGCACAAACACAACATAGGAGTCAATGAGATTAACTTGCTGAAGGTAAATGTATGTCTACCCCAGTCAAGAGGCCCTCTGATTCCCCATCAGGATTTGGAAATCTCAGCAGGGAGGAGGGACACACATCTGGATAGGTAATGGAGAGTGTTGCAGGGCAGACACTAACAGCAGACTCTCACACAGAACCTAAGTCTACTCCTGACCTGCATTTTTTTAGTCAAAGGACACATCTCAAAATTAGTCATTATAGAGAAAGATATGGACCTAACCTTGCTTTCAACAGGAGATGCAGTCATACCCAGAAGAAAAGGGCAAAGAGCACCCACCCCAGTTTTATGCCATCCCTCTCTAGCCTGAAGCCAAATGCCCTGTTTTGTATTCACATTCCATGTTCCAGATAAACTGTCTGATTTTCTGCCAGGTTTTTATGGATAATTAGAAGGTTGCAAGAAGCAGATGCTATGAAACTATCTGTATGAATTCCTTAATGGCAGATGACAAGAACACACCGTCATCCCTTAGTTACAAGAGAAAGAAAGAAAGAAAGAAAGAAAGAAAGAAAGAAAGAAAGAAAGAAAGAAAGAAAGGGATGTGGAAGGGGAAGAGGAAGAGGAAGAAGGGAAGGGGAAGAAGGGGAAGGGGAAGGGGAAAGGGAGGGGGAAACCCAGAGGGACAGTGTCTCAAAGCCTAATCAAGTATCAAACCATTCACCACTCAGGCAGAATCTGAACATTTCTTTGCAACCTAAGTCAAAATGCAGACCTACCTCCCTTTGGCTCAATCATTTTATAAGTTGTGTGTTCTCTTGTGTTGCTTTACTTTGGCTCTTAATAATTGAAACACTACCTTCTGTAGAAAAAGAGTGCCTTTTCTATCTTCAACTACCCCAAGAGGAAAATGGACATCTTACTAAGCACAGAGGCAATTTTGCTACACTGGATCCTACTCAGTTATGCAAAGGGAAGACCCAGGTTCTGGAGAACTGAGCTTTTGTCCCATGAAGATGACACAAGCAGTTGATGTAGAGCTCTCACTGTGTAGGACACAGACAATCCATCTGGCTGCAGCTCATGGCATCCCCAGCAACTTTAGGAAGTGAAGAACCAGCCTGACTCCATTTTATAATCAGAAGCCATGTTGAGTCTGTAGCTAAGCTAAGGTTCTGTTTACTATAACACGTGAGTTTCTGTTTCATGGGGACTGATCCAAAGAGATAGACCCTGAAGCTCAGTTGTAAACCAGCATCTGTTGTTTGGAAATGTTCTGTGTCCATTGTCATTTCCTTTTGATTCTGTAACCATGCATGCTTGAAACGATCCCTCCACTGTTTTGTCTATGGGATTAACATTTGAAGGCCTCACTGGTTGGTGCAAAAGCTATGGTTGAATGTGTCACCCCCCACCCCCAAACTCCCATGGTGTTAACCTCCAGTACCTCAGAATTGACTGGTTTGGGATTGGGCCTATAAAGAGGTAACTAAAATTTAATTTGGTCAGGGCTGGGGAGATGGCTATAGATCAAGTGCTTAACACATAAGTGTGAGGATTAGCATTCAGACCCTCAGCACCTATGAAAAACTGAGCTGGCATGGTAGCCTGCCAACTACCCTAGCTCTGAAAAGGAAGAAACAGGATCCCTGGGTAGTAGCTAGGCTAGCAGAGTCAGTGAGCAAGATACTTTCCCTCAGTGGACAGAGAGTAACCAAGGAAACACCCAGAATCAACATCTAGCCTAAACACACATACACATACCCCACAGACACACACATACATACACACCACACACACATATAACACACACTACACATACATATGTACACACCACACACATAGACACTACACATTTCACATATACCACAAACCACACAGACATGCACACCACACATATCACACAGCACACACATACTACACACCACTCACACCATACATACCACATACCACATACCATACACCACATACCACACACACATACACACCACACACACACACACAGTCTAATGAAGCCTAAGTCACAAATAATTGGTATTAATTTAAAAGAAGAATCTGTATACAAATACATGAAAAGAGAAAACACATGAAAGCTAGCAGAGGGAGCCATCTACAGCCAAGAAGATAGGTCTCAGAAGAACCAACCCAGACCACACCTTGATCTTGGGCTTCCAGCTCTTGGGCTGTGAGAGAAGAGATTTTTGTACTTCAGGTGCTTGAGCCACACAGTATCTGAGACACTCCCTCAGTGCTGCCCAGAGCTTGTGCTTGCTGTCTCTAACATTCTTCCCACTAAGTATCCACAGCAGGAACTTGATGCCATGGCTACCTGGGCTCTTTCTGCACCTCACTGTGTGTGCCTCCAGTCTTTCTCACCCTTCCCTTTGTTAATCAGAAATGGAGGGGCAAAGCCTGGAGCAGACACAGGATGAGAACTGAGGGGTGAAGTTTCTCTCATCCCTAAGACACACTTGCATCCACCCAAGGATTATTTATGAGCTGATTTATACTTGCACATGTTTAATGAGGTATAAACATGTGCTCATCACTGTTGATAAATTGATAGACTCGGTGCTGGGTATTAAGATACAACACTTAGAACAGAAGCCAAAACCCTTATCTCCTTAAGCATAAAGTATAGAGAGAGGAACAATCATCAAAGTATTAAATATGTAATTTAAAACAAAAATAGGCATTAAGGTAGACACACAGTTCCTTGTATCTTTTAAAGAACCATCCATTCTCTTTAAAAATGAGGCTCGGCCTACCTACCGTAACTGTCCTCTGAGAGGCTTCACACAGCAGTTGATGGAAACAGATGCAGAGACCTACAACCAAACATTAGGCAGAGCTTGAGGAATCATGTGGAAGAGGAGAGAAGGGATTAAAGGAGCCAGAGGGGTCAAGGGCACCAAAAGAAAACCTACAGAATCAACTAACCTGGGCCCACAGGGGCTCACAGAGCCTGAGCCTCCAACCAAAG
Organism: Rhynchomys soricoides; assembly: GCA_019843965.1. Lineage (NCBI taxonomy): Eukaryota > Metazoa > Chordata > Mammalia > Rodentia > Muridae > Rhynchomys > Rhynchomys soricoides. The sequence continues at coordinate 982,340 of JADRCH010000057.1, forward strand.
AGCTTGCATGGGGCAGACCTAGATACCCTACACATTTGTAACAGATGTGCAGCTTGGTCTTCATGTGGGTCCCCCAACAACTGAAATAGGGGCATCTGACTCTGTTGCCTGCTTTCCCTTAACTGGGCTGCCTTGTCTAGGCTCAATAGGAGAAGATGAGCCTAGTCCCACTGCAATTTGGTATGCCAAGGTGGGTTTATATCCATGGGAGTCCTTCCCCCTTCTCTGAGGAGAAAGGGAGGGCATGGGGGAGGGGCAGGGAGAGGGAGGCTACTGGGAGTAGTGGAGAAGGTGCAATCAGAATGGAAAGTTAATTATGAGAAAAGAAAATTAAAAAATAATACATTAAAATTATGATCTGGAAAAAAAAAATATGAGGCTCAAAAAAGCAGCACTCCATGATGAGAACACTTTGACAGTCACACACATTGTAGCTGAATCAGCCTTTTTTCCCAGAGCTGACTTTGTGGAGTAATGAGACATCAGGGTGGTCAAACTTGTGGATATTACCTGAAGAACTCCAAGCTGACACATCAAACAGACCCCTGTCTATCAGTGTGTACTGCAGCACTACTTACAATAACTGAATTATAGAGGCAACATGGGGATCCAGCAACAGAGAGATGCACAAGGAAATCCACAGTGGAATTTTTCTCATCCACTAAAAAAAATAACAAATGTGTCATTTGTAGGAAAAGGGATAGAACTGGGATGACTAATTTATAGTAAATAAATTAAGCCAGTCTCAAAAAACAAATATCAGATGGTTTATCTCATTTGTGGTTCCTACATTTGTATAATTTCCAGATGACACAGAAGTAGAAACAAAACAGTCTAAGGAGACAATGCTGAGTCACAGGAGGGAATTGTGGGGGAAGGCAAAGTGGACGCACTGGGCACATATGCTTATTAAGCAATATAAACTTGTACTAAAACCTTAAAGATAAATAAATTTTCAAAAAAAATTAAAGAATACTGGTGGTGAAAAACCAAGGCCAAGTGTTAGCTTTGACTGCCTTTTCCAAAGGACTACACTGGCCTATACTGCTGTTCTGTGAAGTGAGGGCTGCATTGTTTATTAACCTAACGATTCACAGGTGTTCACTCGCTCCATGGCAGGCATGGAGGCTCATGACAGACAAAGGGGACCAATGACAGACCAGGGTTCAGCTTGGTGAACCAAATAGGTTTTACAGGAATTACTTACAGGAGTAGAAAAGACTTAGACAAGTGCGCCACCAAAGCTCATGTCAATATGGCTGACAGTTCACAAAGCTAGGAATCTGGAGCAAACCGCACAGCCTACAAACAAGCAGCTCAATAAGTTGGAGAGTGTCCTTTCCATGTGTTTTAGTTGGTCTAAAGCTCTCCAGGCAGCTCAGCCCGTCTTTTCTTTTCCAGGCAGCTGGTTTGTCTCTCAGGGTCTTTTCAGCTTTGGTAATTTACCTAAGAGTATTTGTGCAGCTCAGTTCTCCTCCTCTGAAAGCAACTCTCAACTTTTTTGTATTGTTTACTTTGGCAGGAAAGGCCCAGTGAATCTGGTCAGTTTTAGGGACTTCCTGAAGCTAATTTGAGTTGTTACCTTCTTGCTTAAAGAGCTCCTTGTAGGATGGATATTTTAATCTTGGAAGAAACTGTTACACAATACTTAACCAAGTTCCTTCTGATAGAAGCAATGATTGGAACACTGGTTCTATAGAAGAGCTGGAGATGAGCCAGAAGTGGTATTGAGAAGCACAGCTAGAAAGAAAAAATAAAATGACAGGACCCCATCCCCAGTGCCTAGGCACTCACCACAGAGGGAGAAATTTAAACCCGTTGATAGCCACTGAATGCAATGAGACTAACACAGAGACTTAGATCAGCATGGTAAGGAGGGGCCTTGAACTCACAGTGACATGAATCACAAACAAGGAAGCATTCCAAGTGATGGCATTTTGAAGAAAGCACAGTGTTAGCCATACAACAAATTAGGAGAGTGAAGTATCTGTATACTACCCGTTACAAGGGATGTAACTGGTAGAAGGAAAGATAATTGTAACAATTGAAGACTTATCTGTAAAGGGAATCTCTTGTGCATTGTGTAAAAGCCTTCACCTCTCAATAGAAGCCTATGGCCCATGAGCTGAGGCAGGAAACAGGAGGTGGGAATTCTGGGAGCGGGGGTGGGGGGGGGGGGGGGGAGGATTCTGGGAAAGGGTTAGGTATGTGAGAGATTCACCTCAGACACAGAAGAAGATGGTTACATGAGACTGAAGACCAGGTAACCAGCCATGTGGCATGACAGAATAGAATAAATGGGTTGTTAAGTTATGAGCTAGCCAGTGAATAAGTAAGTTATGAGCTAGCCAGTGAATAAGTAAGTTATGAGCTAGCCAGTGAATAAGCAAAGCTTTTGGCATGACATTTATTCATGAAATATTAAGTCTCAGAGTCATTATTTCTGAGAACAAAGTGGACAGGTAGAAAAACACAAGGTTACAGATGCCTTTTACTACACTTATGAAGAAGTAGAATTTCCTAGCAAGCTAACCACAATACCTAAATATCACTGAAGCATTGCTCACTTGTAGAAGAGAGAGGAAGAAGACAGATTTGGGTGGCAAGAGGAGCTGAATGAGATACGGATTTAATGAAAGCCTCATTGGGCCCAGAGTATATTCTGGAGCTCAGAACAACCCTTTAGAGGGATGGTCAGTTGGGGGTAAATCGATGAGGCCTTCATCCCTTATGGTAGTGCATTATTTATGGGCTGCCACTAGAAGGGGGGCCTTTCCTTGGCTGAGGCTAAGTCCTTGATCTGGGAAAATCTCTTCAATGCAGAAAGTTCCCTGGAGAAAATTCATCCTCTATTCCTGGAAGACCATGTGAGAGGAGCATCAGAGTCCATTCATATGCCCCCTCTTGGGGGCACTTTGAGATGCTTTTCACCCAAGTTCTAGGAATATGTTCTTCACACTTCTAGAAACCCTTCTTTTTCAAGGAGGATTTAGCAGAATGATAACAGCTAGCCTACAGCTGCCAGTCTCCACAGCTTGCTCATACATGACAGCTGGTATCGGTAGCTCTCGTCTGATACCCAAACTACTCTTGGTATCTTTCTTACTTGGTAGCATGAGCCAAACCATACATCTGAATGGTCTGAGCTCCTACTTGTTATGCAGGGTTGCTAAACTCATCCACTTCTTCCTAAAGCCAGTCCAGAAAGCATCGAGGGTGGCAGTGTGAATTGCATGAGTGTCAAACCTGCAATAGCCCTGGGTAAATCACTTCATTTTAGTTAAAATGAAGGTTTCTCTTCTTGCCTGCTAGTCCTTCAGCACAAGGAGTCTTGAGTATACAGAGAAGTCATAGCTTATAATTCACAGGACTCCTGCTGGGTCCTTTGGCAGCAGTATTTCCTCTTTGGGAAGTAAGGCCTATGGAGAACCCTAAGTTGTGGGTATAAGAAACACGTTCCCCATGTGGTTCACTAAGAGCAAGGCTCCAGTTTCCACCACTTGCTTCCCTTACTTATGAATTCCACCTAGTAGGTACATAGCTGTATATACATTTTTTTTATTTAAAGTATGCAGTTTCCTGAGCAATAACAACCCATGCCTTGAAAGCACTACTCCCTGTCTTTAGCAGGTCATTACGCTCTAGCAGACCAACAACTCTCTGGTAGGTACAGTGTGGGGTATGACCACAGTGTCTGTACTCAAAAGCTCACCAGCTCATCTCCTCTATAAATTATGATTCTTGGATGGATGCCATGTTATGTGGGACTCTGCACCAGAAGACTGGATATTTGACAAGCATCCCAGCAAGGACTGCTGGTGGCAGTCCTATGGACAAGATATGGAAATTTATATCTGGAATATGAGACTATGCTGGTTAAGATATAAAGTATTGCCTTTATATTTGACGATGATAATAGATGAACCCACCTTGGGGATACATGCTCATCTACCATGGGAACCATGCTCATCCACCTTGGGGAGCTAGCTCATCCACCGTAGGGATCCATGTTAATCTACCATGGGATCCATATTCATCCCCCATGGGATCCATATTCATTTTCCTTGGGGAATCCATGCTCATCCACCATGAGGATCCATGCTCATCCTCCTTGGGGATCCATGCTCATCCACCATGGGATCCATGCTCATTCACCATGAGACTCTGTGCTTAGTCACAGCTTTACCACCGCCCGCGTGATAGCATGCATTTATTTATTGCACCAACACATACATGGGCAGTCAATAAGAGACCCTGAATGAGTCTTCTGACCTGAGTATCTATTCCATGAGGGTATGCTCTATGCCAGCATAAATGAGATACAAAGATCTTCACATCATAGATTTCCTTTCCAACATTCCGTCTCATCCTACTAGCTCACACCCCCTTGTCCTTGAAGCTTCCTATCTATAGAACTTCTCATTAGCCAACTGACACAATCATTCTCCACATACCCCAAACTCATGTCATTTTTTTTTTAACACAGTAAGTAAATGTCTAGGTAGGATTCCATAGCTTTTACCACTGAAGATTCTCCCTTGCTGCCAGCCTGCAAGTTTAAGTCCTGGATAGAGTTGTAGCTCTGCCATAACTCACCCCAAGCACTCAAGCCTAAACTAATTTTTTTTTAACTTTCTTTTACCAGTGTGTCACAGGGAGTCCATGTGAGAGCTGAGGAAAAGATTCTGCTGCCATACTGTCAGAGGCCAGGAGTCTAGTCTAGATGGACTCTCTGGTCCACCTGGTTCTATATCTTTCCCCTTTGTCAACAGAAAGTTGAGCCTTCTTGGCTGAGTGAATCTCATAGACCAAGCTCTCAGTGGGCAGTCCAAGTACATGGTGACATAATAGTTTGGGGACAGGCTTTCTACCCAACATAGAAACACCCTGAGGTTGCTGTTGAAAATGTGTGTGAGTGTGCTGCCTCTAGAACCTTCCATAGATCATGGTCATCTAGTCTACTTCCCAGCATCACTGTAACGTCCATTTTAACATGCTCACTGCCTTTCAAATCTCCACTTTCTACAAGCAATTCTGGCATCTGTCTTTCCACAAAGCAGTTCCCCTTATCAACTTAGTTATCTTATTTGGTTTGTTCATTAAATATTGAGTCCTGAACATGTGCTAGGAACTGTGTGAGGTATTGGAGGTCCAAAAGAAAAAGGAAAAGAAAGAAAAAAATGAGAAAAACAGGGTTCTATCCCCATTGTCAAAGGAATCTCTATTGGTTACTTTTATGTTGCTGTGATAAATCACCATGACCAAGGCAACTCAAGTTTACTTTGTATCTTAGTTAAGGTTTCTGATACTGCAATGAAACACCATGCCAAAAAGCAAGTTGGGGAGGAAAAGGTTTATTTGGCTTACACTTCCATATCACTGAAGGAAATCAGAACAGAAACTCAAACAGGGCAAGAACCTGGAGGCAGGAGCTGATACAGAAGCCATGGAGGGATGCTGTTCAGTGGCTTGCTCCTCATGGGTTGTTTAGTCTGCTTTCTTACAGAACACAGTAAAAGGACTTGGAACTCCCAAAATCAAGTTCTCAACACAAAGAAGATATATTTGCCCAGAGGAACAAAGGGCAGAGAATAAGAGACCAAGACAGGAAATAGAGGATGAGGAAGAAGAGGAAAGAAAAAGGGGGAGAGGGAAGGGATACTAGTCCTGGAGGGATAAAGGACTGCTTCTGGAGAAAGGAGACAGATGTGGCCCATGGGCAAATGGCAGTTTATAAGGGTAAAAAGAGAATCCCATGTTAGGATGAAGTGTTCAATTCTGGTTGACATGTTAATTAAGTGAGCCAAAGGGGGCTTTTGATTTTGGACTTTAGTACTTTGATAGCTGGACCTTGGTAGTCAGTCTCAGGAGGAGGAAGTAGCTAAATAAGGGAATAGACCTTGGTGGCTAGCTTTAGGAATATAGTCTAATGGTTTCTAGTAAGACATGGGGATGAGGGAGAAGAGCAAGGCCTGCCAGAGCCATGTTTGCCATGCTTGGACTGGCTAAAGTCCCTTTACCCAGGGCCACCAGCCCAGGGATGGCACCACACATAATGGGCAGGGTCTCCCCCATCTATTGCTAATTTTAAAAATGACCTACAGGCTTTACAACCCAGTCTTATGGAGGCATTTTCCTAACTGAGATTCCCTCCTCTCAGATGACTTTAACTTGTGTCAAGTTGACATAAAGCCATCCAGCACATTTGGGCTTATAGTTCTAGAGGAATAAGAATCAGTCATGGCAGGAAGCATGACATCATGGCAGGGGGCATGACATCATGGTAGGAGGTGTAGAATCATAGCAGGGAGCATGGTATTATGGCATGGAACATGGCATCAGGCAGGGCACATGGCATCATGTCGGGAGTGTGGCATCACAACAGGGGGCATGGCATCAGACATAGGGTGTGGCATCAGGCAGGGGCATGACATCAGGCAACAGACGGGAGCAGTAATATGTGTGGGTTCACAATTTGAACCATGTACAGGAAGCCAAGACAGCTCACATGAAATGGCCTAAGTCTTTTAACCCTCAACACCCCTCCTACTTCCTTCAGCAAGGGCACACCTCCTAAGCCTCCCCAAGAAGTTCCACCAACTGGAGACCAAGTATTCAAGTGCAGAACCTATGGGGAATGTTCTGCTTTATCTGAAGTAGGTAAGGTCTTCATCATGCTCTATACTACACATAGCATGTAAGAGGAGCTGACAGATAAATGTGAAATCAAAGAAGGTATGGTATGTAAATTGTAGCTCACCTGAGACACCAGTCCCACAGTTGAGCTTTCTGGCAGCTCATTGACTATCATCATGAAAGACATCTAGTCTCACAGTTTATCTTCCTAAGACATTCAGGCATGGTGGCTCTTTCTCTGTCATGACATCAGATTGGTAACAAGGTAGACTATGGTTTCATCTGGTATCTAATGTAAACATAATGCTATCCCACCTTTCTCAATTGTAATAATTGTCTTTTCTTTTTCATGTTCTCACCTCCTTTCCCATCATTATGAAGCTCTGAGATGTAGCAGCTAAAACCACGCCTAGCCATGGCCACAGGTGAATCAGAAGCTCTTAGAATTGAAATGGAAGGCCAGAGATATGGATTAAGGGTACTCACAACCAAGCCCTGCAACCCAGGTTTTGTCTCTGACTTACAAATGGTAGAAGGACAGGACTAACTCCAGTATCTTGTTCTCTGCCCTCCATGCGCACACTAAAGCACATGGGGTTGCACACACATGCACACACTCAAATCAAAGGAAGAAAGAAAGAAAGAAAGAAAGAAAGAAAGAAAGAAAGAAAGCGTTTTTTTTTTCAAAACTGAAATGGGCCCAGTGTAGGACATGCAGGAGTGCCCTCCAGTAACAGTAACAATAGTGGGACATGCAGGAGTGCCCTCCAGTAACAGTAACAATAGTGGGACATGCAGGAGTGCCCTCCAGTAACAGTAACAATAGTGGGACAAGCAGGAGTGCCCTCCAGTAACAGTAACAATTATTCCCACCTCATGAACACTGAGTACCACACCCCCACCATGCACCTGGCTTCTTCTCATTAATTTACCTGTGACATGTTGCCACACTTAATCGCATTTGGCAATTAGTAACATCTCAACACCTCTTTTAATGAAACAATTAAGTCCTTCTGGTTGCAAAAAATAAGGTGATTTTTTTCAGAAAAAAGAAAAAAGACAAGACATAACCCCCAAGTGGTACTTGGGTACAGACAACTTGGAGGTAAGCCATTGTCTTCTTGAATTTTACAAAAATTATGTGCACACAGCCTTTTTCCATTTGCTTGTTTGTTGCTTGGTTCCCCTGAATGAGCATCTCTCCACCAGACAGCTTGGGCTGTCTGCATAGCCACGTGGTATTAATTACAAGGAAGAATGGATGCTAAGCAGTTGCTGTTACTCATTTCTCACTTGGTGGTTGCATTGATTGCTTGGAAAAGCAGATGCCCCAGAGGCAGTTCTCTCAGAAAGCCCCGAGGAAAGATGCAAAAGAGCCCTCCCAGCATTTATTCTGGCTCCCATTCTTTCCAAGTAATAGAACAGTGGGGAAGTGTGGACACCTTATTCCCTGGGGGCCCCTGATGAAAACCTATATCACTGCTATTTTTATTATCCTCCCCTCCCCTGTTAGCTACTGAGAAAAATCACACTGTTCTATTATTACAAAATTTACCTTACAGCAATAGCTTGCAAGTCTTTGGACTCGGGGATAATTCAACGTTGCCACTGTAGATAAGACTGCACAGGATGAGCTCTCTTGGTTCCATCTATTAAGGGCCATGTCAATAGATGGCTCTTAGTAGATGGGATTTATTTTCATTTCATTTTCCAGAGCAATCACTTAGCCTACCAGAGGACAGTGTCAAGAAGGTGGTCTGTGTAGAGACATACCAACAGGGGGTTGGAGGTGACTAAGTAGGTCAAGTCTGCTAAGTAGGTCTGTGTCGTAAGCATGAGCAACTGAGTTTAGATCCCCAGTACCACATAAAAGCTGAATGCGTTGGTAAGTACCAGGGAGATAGAGATAGAAGGATACTGTATAAACGGACAACATGACTGTTCCCAGGTATGGTTGATTTTAATTGTAGATATGAGAGAGAGAGAGAGAGAGAGAGAGAGAGAGAGAGAGAGAGAGAGAATAGCCAGAGACATCTGGAAGAGTCCAGAACAGAGACAGTAACAGACTGAGCATGAGCATGGACTGGGACATGAAGGGGAATGCAGGGGGTGGAGACAGAGAGCACAGACAAAGGAGACCAAGAGGTCGGGGCAAGAGATTGCATAGTAAAATTATCAGGGATGTAAGGGAATGAGAAGGTAAGGAAGGAAAGCTCATAAGCTGGACAAGATCAGGGTAGGAGGCAGGGTGAGAAGAGCTGAAAAGAGACAAAACAGCAGCCTGGACCCTGTAACAGATACTTGTGATACTGGGAGAGCCTGGACGTCCACCTGCAGTTTGTATGCTAATAAACGTCATTGCAAAGTTTCTTTTGGACCTGACATTTAGACAGACAGTGACCTCCAGGTGCAGTGAGAGACCCTGTCTCAAAATTAATAATTAATATAATTAAGTGAAAAGCAATTTAAGAAGACAGCTGACATTGATTGACCTTTGGCTCCAACATGAACACACAGGGTCATACACAGGGACGGACACACACACACACACACACACACACAATTTTTTAAAGAAAACAAGCTGCCCCCCCCCATATGACTACCCTGCTGGCTGAGGTTTCTGGTGCTGACCTGATCCCAGAGTACTCATGCTCTAAGCCAGCTGCCTTCACAGCCACTGATGTTCTGAGACTAGAGAAACAGACCTAACCTGTCCACTGCCTCATAGCCTCACTGCACTTTTGGTTGCCTATTGTGCCTGACCTCTGTGCTTGTACCCATCCCACCACCCTTCAGGATATAGCTCATGCATTTCTTCTTGAAAAAGTTCCTTTTGATCCTCTGGTCCATTCTCTCTTCCAGTTAGAAACCCTGCTTAGGCCAGGTAGATTGTAACTGTGGGCCATGTTGAAGTAATTCATGCATTCAAGCACAACGATGCTTATTTATCTGAACAACAATATCTGTAACTATTGGGGATCTGTGAATTAATATTTTTCAAATTCAATTTTATTGAACTTTTGTACAATGAGCCTAATTTTAATTTTTTGCTAGTTTGGTTAGCAATCGTCTTTTTCACAGCCCCATAAAGTATGTCTTCCACTGAGTAACTCAGAAGGACGGTGGAAGCTGCTGTATGATTTCAGCTTCAGCCTTCATGTCCCTCAATCACCTGAGACTAGCACATCATCCACCCTGAGAGGCTGGCTGTTTATAACCTGAGTGTTGTCACGGAGTCCCCCAAGGAGCAGATACAATCAAAAGAGCAATAATCGTGTCCTGTGAGCGGGGATGAATAGCTTCATCTTCCAGGTCACAGGGGCAGCCATCCTCTAAAACCCACCATGGATTTGTTGCAATCTCTTTTCCACGGTGACACTTTTCTTTTGTCCTTTGCTCCCCACACTGCAGTCTGCATCTGAGAGACCCTGATTGGACTCTCTTGACATCTACAGAGAATCTGCTGATTCATGGAAGAAGGGAGTTGCTAGTTTCCAAAGAGGGTCAGTTATCTCTTGCATGTTGCATCCTCACGGCTACCCTAGTCTCAGCATGCACACACACACACACACGTACACACACACACACACATGCACATACACTGAAGGGCTGACTGAACACATTAATGCCACTTCCTTACTAATTATATTACCCTTGCTGGTTACTATTAAGGTCTTGCTTCCAGGACGTGAAGAAAGCCAACCACATAATAATCCAAGAGACAAATGGAGTGTAGCACTGCAGTGACTGGGCAATGATAATGAGTTACATAAATCAAAAGTTCAGTAACTTACCTATCAGACCAGGCTGCAAAGAGAGATTCTCAGTTGCTATAATTGTTTGGTGATAGATTTTTGAAGAATAACTCTCATGTAGCTGTCCCAGAACTAGAGATTTGCTCCCCAAAGACAGGCACAAGCTGTTTGTGCAAATAAAGAACACAGTGGGGACATGTTATAAGAGCCTGGAGCTGAGTTTAGCTCTGTCTCTCCTTCTGTAGGAGAAGCCTCCATACCTGGAAGGGAGCCCCTCTCTCTCAGATTTGCTATCTGTATCACTTAAACAAGAAGAAATGGGATTCCCCTGCCTTCTGCTTTATAAGAAAGGTGAACTACAAGCTTAATCAGCCAGCCATCCCCTTGCCTCTCCTGGGGTTCCCTTGCTCTGTATCAAAGGACACGAGATACCTTATGCATGATCATCACCATCACGGGTCCTAAGCCAGCCTGAGGCCTGGGATAACCCTCCTGTCACTGGCCGATGTCATACATGGTAATGTTCAGTTTATATTACAAACATTTGGATTAGTAGCCCTTTTTGTTTTGTTGGTGATTTGTGGGTTAATACTTTCTTTCAAAGTTGCTATCATAAGTTGTTATCTTTGGAACCCATGAGGTTTGTAGTTCAGTTCATTCCAATTTTCCAATTGAATAAGTTAAAGGATAGGGATCTCCCTAGTGTCATATTCCAGCCTGGGCAAGAGAAGATCTAATGGGATTGCAAACAAAGAGTGGGAGCCTAGGCATAAGACTCCCTGGACAGACAGCACACAGACTGTGCATTCATGCATGTGTGTACATGTGCATGTTTGTGTGTGTACATGTGTGTGTGTCTACATAAGCATTTATTTATGTGCACGTGCTTACGGATTTATGTGTGTTTGTATAAAACACAACATTCAAGTCTCATGGTCTAAGTCTCAGGATCAAGCCATGGAAAGAAGGATGGTTATTATTTAGGTCTTGTTTCCAAGACACAGAGATCCCCAATAGTTGGAAAAGGAAGGATGGAGATGACCAAACCTCATCCTTTCCCCTAGACCAATGGTGTCTGCTTCCCTCTTCAAGCATGGATTCCTCCACTTAAACCACAGGGAGAAATTAATAGCACTAATCTTCACACAGAAAGAGATTGGCCAAGCATGAAGCAAGTTGGCACTGGCTCCCTTTAAAATGAGCAGATAAACAAACAAATGAGAGCTTGGAAGGAGGAGATGGTTTGTGAATGAAACAATGTTTTATTAAGTTGCTATTAAATTTCAATTGAACAGTACTTGGGATACATAGGCAGGGACATATTCCTGCAACTAATTGGTTTTCCACATCTGCCTTGCTTCCTAATTGGACTAATTACTGCACGGTAGGATCATGTTTGCTGTACTACAGAAAGCAAGAAACCTTGATTTACAGCGAGGGGAGCAGCAATTAGAAGGAATTAATTCATAAAGTAACATCTAAATAAATCATATTATGAAAAGACAGCAATGTAATTATTGTGACTGGTGGAGGAACATCAAACTAAACCTCAAACCATGCTGTTGAATTCTCTCTGTCAACACACGGCTCTATTTCACAGAGCATGTACTACCTATTCTTAAGGCTTAATTGAGGTGCTGTGTCAAACACAATACGGCCCAACACTCCTCTCCAGAGGTACAGGAAAAACCAGCAAGTTCTTGCTACCTCCTATTTGTTCTTTGTCAGAATTAAATATGATTTCGGTACAACATGGGTACTATGTGGCCACAATTTCAAAATGGGGCCTCTGCAAACCTGTCATTATGAATCTCCTTTTGACATTTGGTGGTGTTTGGGGGCATAGCTAAGAGATCTTATTAGTAAGAAACACATGCTAAACTCCAATGCTTCAATAATTCATCTCCCCTTGCTCTGTGGGGACAAAGGCCCTGCTGGCTTACTCTCTACAACCCCCCTTTATCTCTAGCAAGCATGTTGCACTTGAGGTGGCAGTACACACGATACCTGTAATCCCAGTATGTGGGAAGCTGGGGCAGAAAGATTGTGAGTTTGAAGCAGCCTGGGTTGCATAGTGAAGAAGAGAAGAGGGTAATAGGAGAGAGAGGAAGAAAAGAAGGGGAAGGAGAGAAGAAAAAGAAAAAGAGGGCCCCTTGGCATCAGTTTCTTTATGTGCTATGATCTAATGTTTGTGGGTCCCATACCCCAAAGTTATTCCTTAAACCCTACTCAGAATGCAGGTAACAATCTGTGCTTCACAGAGAGCCCAGGAGGATGAGGCATAGTCTGTAAGCTAAGCATCATCTTAGGCTCACAAAACATCTCGGAAGTTAAGTTACTGTTACTATCGTGTTGGAGTTAGGAAGCGGCCTTGACAGTGCGTTCTCATGACCTGAATTGTGCTGTCACCATCTGTGAACCCAAAAGATGACCTTCTCCAGACTTGAGTAAGACACCACCTTGATAGTGAACTTCCAGGCTCTGAACTCTGAGGAATAAGCCTATGGTGTCTGTAAGCTGCTGGGACCACAGCACTTTGTTACACTAGCCCCAGTAAAACACACTCCACCCAAGCAATTTAAGAAGCTATTGGATTGTTCTGACTTTCAGAATTAACTCAGCTAATAAAGTTAAAGCTACAACCAGAAGCTGCAGCAAATGTGACTGCTTCTGCAGGTTTCCCTGGGATGTTTGGACCAGAGTATGCAATGCTCCCAGGGAGTTTCCAAACATTCTCACACAATGGCCCACGGAGAACACAATTCTTTTGTTTAACACTGGAGCAATCAGATGGAGTTACCTGCAGTCAGAGGCAACTTGGGTTGTCAGATCCAGGTACTAGCCAACCCAGGCCCGCTCTGCCACCCATCAACTGAGGGTGTCTTGAAGTACCATGGATGCTCACTGGAAACACATCCTCAAAACTACATTCAATCCCAAAGGAGCTGCCTGCAGTGCAGCTGGATGAAGCAGTCTGATATTACCATTGCCCAGTACCACACTGTCCCAGCAGACAGCCCCAGTCACTATCTACCCCAAGGAGCATATAAGAAAATAATCAGCAATGTAATCATACTTAGTACCAGCATACAAAACTGCCCTCTGAAGTGGGCCTTATCACATGCACATTATTTTTTTAAGATTTATGGATTGATTAATTGATTGATTTTATGCATATGAGTACACTACCATTGCTCTCTTCAGACACACCAGAAGAGGGCATCAGCCCCCATTACAGATGGTTGTGAGCCACCATGTGGTTGCTGGGAATTGAACTCAGGACCTCTGGAAGAGCAGCTGGCGTTCTTAACGTCTGAGCCATCTCTCCAAACCCACATGTACATTATTAAATCGAAAAGTCAAGTTCAGTTGAAGGAAGAGCCTCACTTTGGAGAACTTTGGAGAAATGGTGCCCTTTTAGTCTTAGGAGACTATTTGGATTCCCATTTGGAGTAAGTAGTTCTAGACAAAAAAAAAAAAAAAAAGGCCACTGATGGAGCCATGTCCACCGATGGAGCCACCGCCTATCTTATACAATAGAAGAGTTTCTGGAACTGTGGAAGATAAACCCTTTTGGAAACACATTGTATTTCTACTGTGTCTTAAGTACTTGGATGTCAGGATATGTGGCTGACATCAGAGACAATGTTTCTTATACCAACCTTTACAGAGTATGATCCTTAAACAATGTTCAAGTGGTGTATACGGCTACGCACTGTAACAATTATGGAGGTGGGGTGTATGTATTTTCCAGATTGTAGTTTCTCTATCTTGCAAAGGGAAATATTTTTCCTAACTTGTTTTTATTATGTAAGTAATAAAATCATTTTTTAAAAATAAGCCTAGTTGGCTTATATAAGCCTAGACATGCTTCACCTCCATATCTCAACATCTTCATCCTTAGAATGCGAATAACAATCCATGCTTCATGTCACAGACAGCCCAAGAGGATGAGGGCGGAGAGTCTGTAAAGTACAAAGCATCACTCCAGCCCCCACATCAACATCTCAAAAGGTAAGTTACTGTTGCCCCATCTAATTCTCCTGGTATGCTGTCATCACCTCTCCCAAATACTCATGGGTTTAGATCAGCTGAGAAAACTGTCTGCCATCCCACATTCAATTTTAAACAAATCCAGGATCCCCTGGATCAACTCCATTAGGGTTTTATGTGTCACTTGGAGATGACTCCTTTTCCCCAAACAGGTAAGGACAACTATATCCTTTCTCCCTGTGCAGCTTCCCCCCCCCCCCCCAGCATCAGAGATCTGACCTAGAAGATTATCTTGGCAAGGCTGTCTGAGAAGGCTTGTTTTGGATTCTACTGCTCTATGTAGACTCCTTAAATGCAAAGCAGTATCTGTTCTTATCTATTCCATGTAGATTTACTTTAAAAAAAAAAAAATCAGTTGAGAACAGCTTGTTTTTAAATACTGATTTCATTTTACCTCCGGGCACTTCCTCTGGATGATGCAGACAAGCAAGAACCATCTCCTTGTGGTACGAATGATTGTGTATGCCATATTCCAATGTCTTTTTAGGTGCTGTGAGATGTGTCAGTCATTAGCCAGTATAAATTGAAGTTGAATAAATGTGACCATGCCTACAAAAATTTCAGTGGTCTCAAATAATAAAAAGAATGAAGAAGCTAAGATTGCTTCTGTGGAGCCAAGGGACTTCAGGTTCCTTAGAAATTTCTGGGTGACACATTTCGCAGCTTGCATGCCTGTGCTATTAGAAGCAGCTGAGCTGGGTAGGGTCTCACACTTGTAATTTTAGCACTGGGGAGGTAGAGGCAGGAAGATTGCCTGTGAGTCTGAATTTGAGGCCAACCTGGTCTATGGAGTGAGATTCAAGTCAGATAGGTCTACATAGTCTCCAGGAGAGATAGGGGGGAGAGGAGGGAGGGAGGGAAGGAAGGAAGGAAGGAAGGTAGGAAGGGGAGAAAGAGACAGACAGAGAGGGGCAGGGGGCATATAAGAGGCACAAAGCAACAGAAATTATCCCAGACTCTCAGGTGTCTAGGACAATCCATTTGGAAAGCATTCTCTCTCTCTCTCTCTCTCTCTCTCTCTCTCTCTCTTTTTTTTTTTTTTTTTGGTTTTTCGAGACAGGGTTTCTCTGTGTAGCCCTGGCTGTCCTGGAACTCACTCTGTAGACCAGGCTGGCCTCGAACTCAGAAATCCACCTGCCTCTACCTCCCAAGTGCTGGAAAACATGAATACCTTGCATGAATACCTCCCACCCCCAGTTGGTGTTCCTTTGATGCTCTGTGGTTCCACACCACTGAGCTGGGCTCCATCATCTTGCATGGTGGAGAACAAGCATAGGAAGGTGGGGAGAAAATGTTTCTCCCCAACACTCCATAGATGCTCTATCCAAAAGCAAAGCTTCAGATAATTTCCATGAGTGTGTTATGAGGGACCTTTTCAGACAGGTAGACAGGGATCTTTCCTGACTTAAGATGTGTATGTAAGAGCAAACGCACATGGCATTTGTTCCCGAGTGGCTGAGAGACAATGTCGTTCCAGACAGACACAAACCATGAAGGCAAGAGGTTTGTCTAACACCACTTGTCTGTCTTCTCTTTCCTCCCAGGCCCATGAAAGTTCTTACTTCCTTTATGCTGTGTGGCGTTTTTCATTGGGATAATTTCTTATTCACAGCTGGGTACCCCTATCCTCACAACTCATCCTAATTCTCATTGTCATAAGACCCAGGGAAACACTCATGCCATAATCACCTAATGCTTTGGCAACTCAACACCTTCAACTTTTGTCTGTAAACTTCTCTTGTCTATGCCACAGGGATGTGAGTTAATAAAGGAAATTGCATAAACTATGAAAGGGAAAGAGGATTCGAAATCAAGGAAATGCAGAAATGAATAAGACCTAATAGAATGTAATTTTCTGAAGGGCAGTAATCAAATTCTCACTCGAAAATTTCTTGAACTTACTTTAGATCTAGTTCTCCTATTTCTTAGTTTACATGAAAAACAAGTACAAAAGAATACAAACACTTCACAGAGAAGCCAATGACCTCTACAGATGCCCACATTATGTCATTCTAGGAGCTACAGAGATGGCTAAACAGCTTAAAACTGCCAGTCAGTCTAGCTCCAGCCTAGTTCTGATAGAATTTGTGATAAGGCCATAGTCACATGCTGTAGCAAACCCTGGAATGGGGAGAGTTGGTTCAAGCAAACATCAAGCTGTATGGGTAAGAGAGGTTGAAAAGAAAACTGTTCAGTCCAATAGCTACGCAAAGGAAAGCCATGTAACAGGCAAGGGTGGGAATTCATAAACATCTGAGAGAATAGGTTTTGTGACCATAGCTTTACTGTAAGAAACGGAAGAAGACAGGGTCGTCTGCCACAGTATGATGGTCTTCACTGCCAAGGTGTCAGGATTTAGAAATCATCTAGCAGGTGCATCTCTATGCATGTCTATGAGGACATTTCCAGAGAACTTTAACTGAGGAGAGGAGACACCTGGGCTGGGATCTTGGACCACCTAAGAGCAAGTGCCAGCATCTATCCATGTCTCTGAGCTTTCTGACTGTGGAGACAGTGTGACCTCACATTCCTGTCCCCTCCCGCACCCCTTCCCTTCAGAGAATGACTAAACCAACCCTCCCCTCCCTAAGTTGCCTTTAGCAGGTGTTTTGCCCTAGCAACTAGAAAATAAACACAACCAAGTGGAAGTGGGAAGGAGAGAGGCTAGAGCAAGGGCCAGGGTAGGAGGTGAAACAAACAGAAAACTTCCTGAGAGAGAGAAGTGTTTCCTCTGCCTGTCTCAGGTTGTCCAGCAAAGGCCCCGGGAACTAGACAAATTAACAATAAAACAATGTAATGCATCAAAAATACAGGTAACTCGTAGTTTACAGTGAGGTTATGTCCTGATAAATCCATCATAACCTAGAAATACCATTAAGTGGAAAATGCAATTTAATACATCTAATTTACCAGATGTCAGAGCTTAGCCTGGCCTGCCTGAATGTGATCAGAGCATCAACACAGTGCTCAGTTGGGCCAAAGCATCTCTCTCAAAGCCTGTTTTATAACAAAGTGTTTCACAGGGCATGTAATTTAACTGAATACTGTACTGAAATGACAAAAAAAAAAGAAAAGAAAAGAAAGAAAGCCACATGCTACACTTCACATGGTGGCAACATCAAAAGCATGTAAGTCAAGTCAAACTAATAAACTGGGGCTTTTGGTTTCTTTCCACACCACCATGCTTGAATCTTACTTGAGCCAGACTCTGGTAACAAATGACAGATCAGCAAGAGAAAAACAAGTTTTAAAAACATGTATGGGAGATACCTAGAGAAATAAGTAAATGCCACAGGTTGCTCTGAATTTATCCTTAAAGAGTACCCCGAAGCATGAAAAGTGGGGGCTGCTTCCTGGCAAGTGGGGGGATGGACTGTGGAGATTCAAGTCTTTCCTTACTATCAGGAAAGCTGGAGATCGAAGGTTTGGCTGCAGCTTTTCCATACAGTGTGCACCCAGCATGTGTAAAAGCCTAGTAGCTTCCATCCCCAGCACCACAGAGAAAAGTGTGTAATGATTTAGACTTATCTCTCTTCCTGGGGAGAAGAGGCAATCTCATGAACAGGGAATATTTACAGAGTAAACTTCTCTCACAGAAAGAAGGGATTTTATTGTCTTCCTACTCTCGGTTTCTGTCTCTCTTCCTTCCTACAGTAAAGACAGAAGGAACCTAAGCCACATGCAGTGGCTACACACACCCATCTCAGTCCTCAGCTCTGGCTAGACTCTCAGCCCACAGCCGGCAGCAGTCCCATACTATAAGCAGGAGGGTCGCTCCTCCTTCTCATAATTTTGCCACTTTGCCTTTGACTCAACTCCTCCTGTGGGTATGTGGGTCTTCAGATGACTCCGCCCCTTACTGTGAGTGGGTCATCAGATGACTCTGCCCCTTACTGTGAGTGGGCCATCAGATGACTCCGCCCCTTACTGTGAGTGGGCCATCAGATGACTCCGCCCCTTACTGTGAGTGGGTCATCAGATGACTCTGCCTCTTACTGTAAGTGGGTCTTCAAATGACTCCACCCCTTACTGTGAGCAGGCCATCAGATCACTTCTGCTCCTATTCATCGAGTCTTCTAGCTGAGACCCCAAACCTTATGCAATGTAGGAAATGTCCAGCTGAGACTCTTGGCCTGTGGGTTGTGAGAGCCTAGTAACTGATTCTTTTATGTCTATAAGTTTTAGACTAATTTATTAGGTATCCATAGTAACTGGAATATCATCTTAATCAAATCAGGTTTAATAATAACAGGCCTTTGTAGCTTTTTACATTCATGGCTCAGTCCCCAGTGGGGTTCATATTGCCTCTCTAACCTTATAGAAAGACGAAGTTCCCTGATTAAAAGGCAGAGCCAGCTGTAGGGAAAGCTGCGTTGAACTCCAGATCTTTGCAGTTTTCCTTCCCTTTTATCTCCTTCCCTGCCATACTTCATGTATACATGCACATAGGCCAGTCACATACAGGTGGGGACTTGGGTATCAGTGTATGCAGTTCTGTGATCCAGCTGCCTGGGTTCCATCCCTGGCTGTCTCCTGTGAGTCTGGAGATCTTAATTTGAAAAATGTACCTGAATTTCTGAATCAGTAAAATCTTTAGACCAATGCCAGGTATAGCAGGCATCATCAGTGAGTGTTCACCATGATTCGTTATGCTCTGGGTCCCCACTTTAGAAGAGCCTAATCTTGACCAGTTAGGTCTCTATCCAGAGGAGGAAAGTACACGGAACCACAAGTAGACAGGCACTAGGCCTGTGCCCTTTCCTTCAGAGCATGCTTAGGACCTCATCTGAATGATATCCTTAACCCAAAGCACAGAAGTATATGTATTCACATCAAGACACTCAGCATGACTGTGCTTCACCTCTCTCTAGAGGATGTTCAGAGTGTCAGGATCCTAGGACTACCTCAACTCATGGCTCCAAATATGTTTGAGTGGTACAAATACCACCATGGTCCTTCATCCTAGGAGTGAACTATGTGTTGGCATTCTCACTAAGAGGCCTGCAGGCAGCAAACACTTGATTTCTTGCATGAGGTGTGGATACATCTACCCTGCAAGCTCAGGGTGCTCCCTAGTACATGCAGGGCCTTTTCAGATAGAGTTGGATGGGGAGAGAGGGGAAATGATAGTGAACTGGGACCAGGGAAACCTAATCATAGTGTCAATTTTGCCACAGTTGGTGAATATTGTCAACAGGACCTAGACTCACCTAGAAGACAAACCTCTGAGCACATCTTTGAGGGATTTTCTATATTGGGTTAATTGAGGTGGAAAGACCATTCTACTGGCTAGTTCCAGGTTGAATAAAAAAATAGAGAGAGTGAGAGAGAGTACCAGCATTCATCTCTCTGCTCCTGACTGCAGATATAGTGTGATCAACTGCCCCACATACCTGCCAGCATGCCTTTCCCATGAGGATCCTGTAGAGAGTTCCATCATTATGAATAAGGGCCAAAGGATGAGGACACAGCAACAAGGTGTGTCTACAGGTGGGAACTGCTGACTACCAAACTGACTTTCAAACCAAAAGGGGCTGTTGCTCAGATGTCACCCAGTGAGTTGCTCTTGCTGTAGTAGCCCAGACTACTGTAAGAGCTGCAGGGCTCATATCTGCTGCTCTCAAGCCACTGGGTGAGACATGTTATCCAGTCTATGCAGTAGTGAGGGACAACATTACTGGGGGCGGGGAGGGAAAGCAGTGATTATTCTTAATATTCCAGCAAAACAAGTCTCTTCATCATTCTTAGCTCTGCTTTTCCTGTTCTGTCATGGGAACCCTATAACCTGGGTGGCACTTGGGCATGCTTTTTAAATAACAGCTAACTCGGTTATTTAGGGGAGAGAGAAATGGAATGCCAATGTGTAGTGGTGACAAATGCAATATAACCGAAGAGAAGAAGTCTCATTCTTTGTCATTGACTCAGTTCCAAATATTAGAAGAAAAGTCTTCAGACAAGCCAATGAAATAACTCAGGGTGGGAGTCACAGATATTGTCCCCTAGGCTCCTCTATTCTGCCCCTTATCCTGCAAGAAGAATTAACAAAGGAAGCTTAATAGGAGAGAAGCACCTACAGTTAATGTGAAATCAAAAGTGTTCTTTGTTACAGGCTACATGTTCTGGATGGTTTTATTTCACCTTGACATGGGGTAGAGTCATTAGAAAAGAGGGATCCTCAACTGAGAAAATACCTCCTGTGATCTGGCTATAGACAAGCCTATAGGGCATTTTCTTACCTACTGATCAATGGGGGAGAACCCAGCCCACTATGGGTGCGGCCTCTGAGCTCACATCCTGACTTCCTTCCTGACAGTGATTTGGAAGGGAAAGGCAAACCCTTCCTCCACTACTTGTCTTTTACCATGGTGCTTCTTTGCAGCAGTAGAAAGCCAAACTGGGACAAGCTGGTACCAGAAGTGGGTATTGCTGTGACAAATAGGAGTATGTTGTTTGGGGAAGACTGTGGAAGGACTTTGGGACTTTATAGGGGGAGGGGGGAGCCATTGAGTGTTCAATGCTTGGAAAATAAGAATGCTGAGGGCAATGCAGATGGATGATGGAGGCCTGGCTCTTGAAGTTTCAGAGGGAAGTTGTCCTGCTTACCAAGGCTGAAGAATCAGCTGTGATGAACAAGATACCAGAACTACTGAAGTGAAACCTTTGCTTTGCTGGGACACTTGAGGCTGGTTAGCTGAAGCTGAGAAATTAGGGGTGATTAACAAAAGACCAGCATCATTGAGGTAAAATCTTCTGGGAAGTGTTTCCTGGGAGCACACAGAAGGTGTGTTCCAGAGTCCGCTAAGGTTGTACATCATGCTGGCAGCCAAACTTGGTAGTAAAGAGTCACCCAGGTGGTACTGGTTTTCAAAGCATGAAGGCATCATGGAGAGCAGCTGAGGCTTGGCACTGTGCAAGATCAGGAGAGTCCACTGCCTCAGGAGCAGTTGAAGGCATGGGATTTAAAGGGACAATACAGAGAAGTTGAGACTTAGCACCATGAAGAGAGCCTACAAGAGACTATTGATGAACGTGAGGCCCGGTTGCAGCAGAGGAGTCCAGCATTTTGGAGATGCCAATGCCATGGAATGAGCACCAAGGACAGAAGCAGCAGTGGAGTGGAGCCAGCCAGAGCCTAGAAAACCAGCTGTGTGGATGCTGCAAAGGTAGGAGCTGGAGGAGTGACCCAAAGCCTTTGGAGGAGCCCAGAAGTTCATGAGTGCACCCCAGACATTGGACAGTGTGCTATTTATGCAGTTGGGATTTGGTTTTGCTTTGTTCAGATTGTAAATGTGTCCTGGTTCTTCCCTTTTGAAGTAAGAAAGTATTTGATTTTTTTTTTTTTTTTTTTTTTTTTTTTTTTACAGAAACTCATAGTTGAGAAATTTCAAACTTTTAAAAAAGATTTTGGGTTTTTGTTTTTCTGACTGGTTGTGTTAAAGGAACTGAATTTTTAATGTGTTTGAATTTGTAAAGTCTTTTAAAGTTATTTATGTTTTTAATAAATCCCTGAGATAGATGAGAAACGTAGGGTGGCTTATTGGTGATGTGTTTGTATGTCAAGGTGACAAGGGATCAGTTGTGCTGGCTGGTTTTGTGTCAGCTTTGCACAGGCTCATCAGATAGGAGGGAGCCTCTATTAAGAAAATGCCTCCTCCATAAGATCAGGGAAGCCTGTGGGGCATTTTCTTAATTAGTGACCAATGAGGGAGGGCTCAGCCCATCCTGAATGGTGCCACCCCTGGCCTCTATAATCAGGCTGAGGAAGTCATGAGGAGCAAGCCAGTAAGCAGCTCTGCTCCATGGCCTCTGTGTCAGCTCCTGCCTCCAGGTTCCTTCCCTGTTTAAGTTCCTGTTGTGACTTTGACAGTGATGTAGAAGTATAAGTCGAATAAACCCTTTTCTCCCCAACTTGATTTTTATCCATGGTGTTTCATCAAAGTAATAGAAACTAAAACTAATACAGTATAGGACTTTATTGGAAAAAAAAAGTTTTACTCACACACACACACACACACACACACACTCACCAAAAAAAAGAAACAAAAAACAAAAACAAAAAAAAAACAACAAAAAAACAAAAAACAAAAAAAACCTAGGTTTTATACCATCTAGGAAATGTGTAAAGAAAGGTCCAGGTGATGGATATAGCAAGCAAACCACTGGCAGAATGTGCTAAGCCATTGCTAATGCACACACATAGACTCCTTTCTTCGATATGGGGTACAGATGCACCCTTTCAAGACAGAATATAAAAGTGTTCATGGGATGGTGAGATGTCTCTGTAAGAACACTTGCCTCTCAAGCCTAGAGACTTGTGCTTGATCCCTGGAGCCCAAAGAAAAGAGACAAAACTCTATCTGAGAGTGCCCCATGCTTCCTGTATCTGTGGGGAGGAGCAAGGGGTTTCATGGACCTCTTTTATAGAGGGCATTTAGAGTACTTTCTCTAGGAGTGCAGAGCCCCCAGGACTTCCTTAAGCATCCTGACTCCTGTCATCAACTTGGGAGCTGGGGTTTCACCGCATGAATTTGGAGGGAAGCACTGACATTTTACAGATGCCAAATGTGAGGGTGTACTGGTCTTCCTAGAGTCACAAAGTGGAACAGAGACCAAGCCTACGTCCCAACCCATCCCAAGTTGTAACCTTCTATGGTGTCATCTATCCTTAGTGTTCAGGGAAGGGCTGAAGCAGAGAGAACACAGCAAATCCATGCTAGAAGAGAGGGCATTGGAATTCAATGAGTCAGCTCTCCTTAGACTGCAGAGCTCTGGAGGGCACTAGAAGCAGCACGAAGCTATTCTGGTCTTCCTGATCCTCATGATCTCTGCCAAAAAATTCAAATGATACACCAGACTGTAGTGTACAAAATAGTTTATTACAAAGCAAAGTGGAGCATCTTCGAAAATGAGAGTGAACAATGGCCAAAGGGGCCATTGGGCTGTCCTTGTGCCTAGTTAGACTTTATACTTCTTAAAGTTTCCAGAGCTTTTTGCTCAGGTGATTGACAGTCCCATTTGGATTAACTCTGATGGTGTTATATCTTTGTTCTTTACCAGAAAGCCCCTGGCTAGAGAGTAACCTTATGATCTTTGGGGAAGAATGTCATGTCTCCCTCCAGGGCCAGAAATGACTCAGTGTTCAATCTTTGGCCAATAATCAGAGCTCTGTTGTCCCAGCTCCTAGTACTGATGAAAGAGGGGTCTATCCCAAGTGATCATCAAAATGCTGACATCTGACTACCTAGCAATACAAGACGAGGATGTGAGCAGAGGAACAGGAGCCAGACTGTGGGATGAGGTGGGAGTGAGGAACAGTGGAGAGGTCCTGGTGAAGAAGGCATAACAGCCTCTGAGGTCCAGCTGAGCCTGCATCTTCCCTCCAGATCATTCCTTGAGGGAGAAGGGTCAATGTGGCCAATGATTAGATCCACAAATGACACCATCTGTCAGACACTACAGATCCAGCAAAGATTAATAAATTACTAGTTTATGGGATTAGAAAGAGCCTATAAGTTTATTGTGGGCAATTGAAACTGTAAGGTAGATGTAGAGGATGTATTAAAATCATACCAGGAAAATTAGGTTCAAGAAGGTATTACATTCACCAGTCTGAAGAAAGGGTTTAATTCCTTGACCTGGACCCCTTAAATAATGAACACCCAGCACTCTGATGGCATGGCCCCATATCAACCTATCATTTGACAGCTGGTATGTGTGAGGAACCAACTTGCCTTAGACCCCCACTCTTGATTCAAACTACTCAACTGCCTGCCTATCCATTATTCACCTATCCAGATCTGATCCTCCATTCCTCACTCCTGACCCATCTCCTGTTCTAGACCTGGTCTGACCTTTCACCTTTTAGCTGAATCGTGCCACTTTGCTCTCAGACCTGTTTCCAGCAGCTCCACCAGGAGTCCTGGCAGCAGTTTGTCTACTCTGAAACCTCCTGATGTCTGCAGTAGCCACTTTTAACTTACATTCATGCTGGAATTCATTTATATGTAACACACACACACACACACACACACGGATTCACTTTATGTTGTGTGAACATGAGAATATTAACAATTAAGATTGGAATAAAGAACTCAAATTTGCTTTGGCCAGGCAACCCAAACAGGTGGACTTTTTGTTGCACATGTGGCAACATTGTATGCCTTCTGTTGTTGCCCATGTGGCAACATTGTATGCCTTCTATTGTTGCACATCTGGCAACATTGTATGCCTTCTGTTGTTGCACATGTGGCAACATTGTCTGCCTTCTGTTGCACATGTGGCAACATTGTCTGTCTTCTGTTGTTACACATGTGGCAACATTGTCTGCCTTCTGAACTAGTGAACTTCCTAGGGCGCTAACTCACCAGTTTCCCATGCACTGCAACTCTACTGTCCTGTCCACCAGTTAAGAATTCTTCCAACAATTCCCCCTTCAGGCAAGGAGAGCTGCCCTTGACTAGAGAAAACCTTTTATGATTATATTTTGGAGAGGGGTGGAGTAGGGCTCCTCCAGGGAGGAGAAAGTGAGGGTTTTTAGGGCTTGTAGTTATTTGTAGAATGGAAGGCAGTCTTCTCTGTCAACTCCGGATGTTCCTTGGCACTTAAAAGCAATGTCATTTACTTACAAATTACAGTGGTCTTGATGCAAATGAGCCACTTCAGGACTGTTTCCTCTTTCCCAGATTAGCTAAGAAGTGGTGGAGAAATTGACCAAGGATGCAGGATGCTCAGCCTGACCTGAGGTCTATTAAAATCAAGCTCCTGGTTTAATTATTCCCATTTCTGAAGTAAGATGCAATTAGAACCTAGCAAACTGGCATGAGGAAGATTTTGCTTTGATTTATGTGGCTTCAAAGGCTGCACAACAGGAGAAGGCATTTGACCTGGCAGTTTGAAGAAGTTGCTGAGAGCAGAGACAGCAGTCCAGGCTAGACTCAACCCCAGACACTCAGGAGAATTGGGGTGAACCACTGAGTCTCTTTGCCCTGAGTTTCTCTGTTAAACAGAGAGAGAGCTATATTAATCCAGTGACTGGTCTTCAACAATCTGAAACTTTGAAAGTGCTACTGCATGCATTATTTTATTTGATCTCCATCAGCCAGTACAGAGGGAGCTATTATCATCT
The DNA here is from genome assembly GCA_019843965.1 of Rhynchomys soricoides. Classification (NCBI taxonomy): domain Eukaryota; kingdom Metazoa; phylum Chordata; class Mammalia; order Rodentia; family Muridae; genus Rhynchomys; species Rhynchomys soricoides. The sequence continues at coordinate 1,007,909 of JADRCH010000057.1, forward strand.
GCATTTTCAGGAGGAAATCTAAAGCTCAAAGAGGTTAAGTTGCCAAGTCACACAATCAATTAGTAATGGTGGCATGCTGCTTCCAGCTTCAAATTCCATTAGGCCTCCTCCCCCCACAGATAGCATGGGATGAGAGGAAGAGACAGCCACAAACAATAATAGCAAAGCCATAATACTCCTTAGAGACCAGCCTGGCTCAAATAGCTATCTTTATGCTCATTTTATCTTGCCAATGATTCAACAAGATAATTATTAGACTGTGTTCTGATGAGGAAACTGAGTGAAGATATTCAGGAAGACTGGGTCTAGAATACGTGTTCGGAAGCCCCAGCAATTACTTTATTGATTTTGTATGATTGAACAGGAGATGGGACTTAGTACTTTCATGTATTATACTAACTGTTGAGATCAGGTTGTGTCCTGATCTAAGTTTCTCCATACTGTGTAAAATTGTGCTTTCTCAAACTGTGGCTTTATCAGAAACTCTACTTTATCGACTTTACTCCATTTTGAGGATGGAGGTTGACTCCGTACCTGAATGAACATATAGACAACACTATCCGGATGATCCCACTCACAAGTCAGAAAGGATACCATGCTACAAGACACTGCGGGCTAAAAGAAGCACATAAGGACGTTAGCATCAAGTCAGAAACTCTTCCTGAGAACTCTCAGGCTCACCAGACTAAGAAAATATGTCTATGTGCTCCTGTGACCTCCATAGAGTACTGACAAAACCACTTTGGGTTTGAACACAGGCAGAATTACAGCTATATCCTTATAGCTTGAAGGGAACAATATGTCTCTTGCTGTTTTAGGGTACAGCCTCACTAACATGATAGCAGCCCTCATTTAGTGGTCACCTGTCAGCTTACCAGTGCTTGGGAATAGTTTCAGTCCTTGTCAAAAAAATTTTCAATCAGTCCTGTTATTCCTAGAATCCAAAGTGACTCAGGTTTAGGTGTCTTTGGGTGTCTGAATAGAACACTATAGAAGCTGACTGCCAAATGCCTAAAGGAGATAGAAACAAAAATAGGGATGGCAGGCTTTTATTCTGCATTCAGTTGTCTTGTGGACCCAAGTAGGGAGCCAGTGCTTTCTGGCAAAGGTGGTTTCTAAGTACCAGCCTTAGAAGATCTAACACTGAGAATGAGGCTCAGCCACACTTACATGGAGTGTGAAGGACCCTGCACACTCTTTGTCTGGCAAAACATCACGAGCCTGTAGAAGTGTAATGCTATGGACAAATTCAGAGCCACACTTATTTGGGCTGAACATGACCTAATACTCTTTGGGGAATTGGGATAAAATATCACTAACCTGCATGGACCTTTAGTCTACATCAACTTTGGACTTAGGAATGACAGAAGATAACATCTGCTACCTCAAGAGAAGTATCTCCCACTTCTCTGCAGCCTGTCCATGCAATTCCCAAGCAATGTGCTTGGTGAATGTATGTTTATGGTTGCCTTTCTCCTGGGGCTTTAAAAGTTGATATAAAATCTCTTTCATAGCACATGTCTGTTGGAATAGCATGTATCCAGGCCCTTCTTCCTCAGCTCCTGCTCTATTCCTGCCTCCTAAAAGGAGCTTCAGCCTTGGCTACTTCTATACACCTTCACAATTCATGTCTTCTTCTCCTGTTACCAGAGTTTCTAAGGTCAGATCCTTGGCCCTGAGTCCTAACAAGCTCCACTTACCTACTTTTTCTCAACTAAAGAAAACAGTTAATGGTGAAAGGCAGAGAAAGGAAGAAGCTTAGTCATGAGGAGCTTGCCTTGAAAATAGAAGACCTGAGTTCAATCACTCAAACCCAAGTAAAAACAAACAAACAAATGTCTATGAAGAATTTCCAAGTGGAAAGGCTGAGACAGGCAAATGCCTGGGATTCACTGACCAGATAGACAAACCTACTTGGAGAGATCCAGGAGAAAGATCATGGCAAAAACAAAACAAAAGCAAAAACCAACCAAACAAACAAACAAAAAGTGAAAAAAAGTGAATAATATTTCAGAAACATCTGAAGTTGTTTTCTGGTCTACGCACACATAGAAGAATGCTCCATCACACACACATACCTGTCCCTATGTACACATGGACATGCATACATAGACAGACAGAAACATACATACATACACACACACACACACACACACACACACAGAGGAATGCTCTATCACACACACCTGTCCCTATAGAAACATGAACATGCATACACAGACAGACACACTGAGAGAGAGAGAGAGAGAGAGAGAGAGAGAGAGGCAGACAGACACAGAGAGATAGAGACAGAGGAATGCTCCATCACACACACATACCTGTCCCTATGTACACATGGACATGCATACATAGACAGACAGAAACATACACACATACACACACACACACACACACACACACACACACACAGAGGAATGCTCTATCACACACACCTGTCCCTATATACACATGGACATGCATACATAGACAGACAGAAACATACATACACACACACACACACACACACACACACACACAGACACACACAGAGGAATGCTCTATCACACACACCTGTCCCTATGTACACATGGACATGCATACATAGACAGACAGAAACATACATACATACACACACACACACACACACACACAGACACACACAGAGGAATGCTCTATCACACACACCTGTCCCTATGTACACATGGACATGCATACACAGACAGACAGACATGCCTGGTCACTGTTGCTCTGGGGACCATTGTGAGGCAGACTATCACAGTGAGGAGTAAGTATGAGAGATGGTTGTTCACCTCATGATAGATCAGAAGCAATGGAAAAACAGGAAGAATCGGGTGCCCGTGTCCCCTCCAAGGGTATACTCCTGGGATTAACTTCCTTCCACTAGATTCCGTCTCCCATCACACCCCAGTAGCACCACAGGTGGGTGACCAATCCTTTAGCAATGCTCATTAGCAGACATCTAAGATACAGGGCAAAACAGGTTTGTATAGCTTGCTGGCTGGCTGGCTGGCTGGTTGGTTGGCTTAGGGATTTGTTTGTGCTGGGGATCAAACTTCAGACTCCACACATATAAAGCCAGTGTTTTATTATTCAGCTGTACCCAAGAACCTTTGTAGCATTTTACTTAAGTTAAATCATGAACAAATTGCAGCTCATGACCAAAGGATTATCTTATAAAATAACCTATAATTAGGTCTTCTAACTTGCAAGCTTCCTTTAAGCCTCAACAGTAGAATTCGAAACTAATTCCATCACTGAGGCAGACAGAATGGAGAAGTCAGAGCTCATACGTTTATCTGCCCAGACCTCAGTTGGATTTGCTCAGTCCCTTCACTGGCTGGCACAGGCTTCTTATCTGACCATTGATCACTTAGTCCAGGGGGAGTGGCAGGCTCCACTCCATTTTAGAATCTTAAGTCATATCTCATATTTGTTACCCCTTCCTTCTTGCCCAGACCCCAGGTGCTGTTCACTTCAGCCATGTTTCAGGCTTAGTAGAATTCCTAATACCAAGATTACCTATCTTGGGACTAGCAAGTCCAAGGCTGAAGTTCCTTTAACAGCCCAACAGGTAAAGGCTCTTACTGTTGTTAGTGTGACAAATTGAATTGGATCGCATGGTGGCATGTACACACACACACACACACACACACACACACACACACACTAAATATTACCTGTCTTTCATGTTTTTCCATAACTACAGCACATTCTGTACTGCCTTTTGTTCCAAATGTTTATTCTTTTGTTTCATAAGGTATCTGATTGCAATTTTAATGCTTCCCTAAACATGTATATACACCCAGGGGCACATGCATGCACATGTTTATAGGAGACACAGGGGCATGTGCATGCACACATGCACAGACACACAGGAGCACATGAATGCACACGTGCATAGATACACAGGGATACATGCATGCACTTGTGCATAGACACAGGAACTTCCTTCTTGCTTTAGGGTAAGAAGAGTTTAGTCATCAGAAGCACAATGGCTAGCAGGGGGAAAAAATGTTTCTATTTTATCCCAGAGAAGGTCACCTTGCTGTCTGTAAGAGAAATTGATTTCTTCTAATGCAGCAAAGAAAAAGCCAAAAAATAAGTTGGATTGTTGACATTTAAAAAAAAAAAAAAAAACTAACAGGTTGAACATAATATTCCTCTGTGTGTTTTCAGAGGTTCTAGCCAAAGCAGCTTAATGAAGGCTGGCTGCAGGCTGATCATGGGATCCCAACCTCCACTTCTGTCTCCCAGTTTCTTGAACTGGGCATCCTTCTGAGATTCTGCTGGAAGCCCAGACAACTGTATAAGGAAGGAGAATAGAGAGACTCAGAGAATCTTATGCAGCTAAGATTTGGATGCCATCAGGCAGGAAGCTATATGTTGATATGTGTATTGCTCTCTGTAGAAATGACACCTAGCTTTGGAAAAACTGAAGCTTGAATTCCAAGGTCACTGTATTTCTATGTCTCGTGAAAGTGCTAGAGAAACTGGCAACCCCTGACCACACTCAAGACCTCGCCGGTCCCTGTCACTCTGATCTTCAGTATTGCTCCTCCTTCCCCTCAGGAGAGCTGGAAGCAGCCGAGTAGGATCCAACATTGCCAGCAGGTACCTCACTGTGACCAGTCTAATGGTTCCTACACACAGCAGCTGCTTGAGACTGAAGGCAGCAAGGAAGGCAGAGTTACCTGGCAACTTGATGCCCAGGTGTATTACTGTAGGTGTATCAGTTGCACTGTTGGAAATTGGTTTCTTTTGCTATTGTTGTTTTGTTTTGTTTTGAGGCAGGGCTCCACATAGCATAATCCATCCTCCAATTTTCTCCGTAGCTAAGGATGATTTTGAATTGCTGACACTTCGACCTCCACCCAAGTGCTGAGAGTACAAGCATGTGCCACCTTGTCTAGTTTATGTGGTACTTGGGAATGGTGCAGGGCCTCATATATGTTAGACAATCACGGTATCAACTGAGCTACCCTCCCTTCCCCAGGCTTTGGTTTTATTTGTAAAGACGAAGTTAATTGCATCCTACTGCCTTGAAGATGACTGGCAATGAATGGAGCAGAATCTGTATCTCAGTTTCTGTGTAAGAGCTCCTGAGCTAGCAAGAGCACCAAGGAAGGATGGGAGGGGCCTCTGTCCCTATCCCACCTTCAAGCAGGCAAGGGCCTAGTACTGTATACTGCCCTTATGCCTTGTTCCTTAAAAATGCCAGAGGGCTCACAGAGGTGGACTTGAGTACTCACAAGCCCAGGCTGTTCTCTCTGTGGCATTCTTTTGTGAAGGGGAGAGAGGAGAACAGGGAAGAGCATGCTCAAATGCTTGTCAGTCATCACTGCCCCTGCTCAGGCCTCCCAGAGAGGGTGGGGATATATAACCTGTCCTAGCAGAGGCTAGTTTAGAGTCTGGGTGCCTTTCAGCCCACACCCCTAGCAGAGTAAAGGCCCTGATGAGGTCATTGTGTAAACCTCTGCCTGTCAGCCATGCTCCCACAGTTCTCCAGCTGGAGTCCTGGGCCAGAGATGTGGACATCCACCAGGCATCAGAGATTCCAATTTATGGTTCAGAAAAAGAAGCCCCAATAATGTGGCAGCCTTTATTCTACTATAAATTCCTCAGCTGTGATCAAGATTCCCTCCATCTGCCCAGTGCAGCCCCTTAACACAAGGTCTGTCAATGCAGGGGGAAGCTCAGTTCCTGTTTAGTATTCAAAGGCTAGTCCCTTGCTCTGACTTCCATGTAGACAGAGTCAGCATCCATACCCTGGCTCAGAGAAGCCTTCCAGTCATGTGGCTGGGAGAAGTCTGGCTTCCTTCCAAAAGGGAACAAGCTGGGACAGAATCATCTGTGCAAGTTACCCTGGTGACATCCCTCACTCTCATGAGGCCAGATAATGGAAAGCTGTGTGCAAAGCCATAGTGTGAAGGCAGTCCTGAGACAAGGAAGGAGCAGGTGTGTGTGTGTGTGTGTCTGTCTGTCTGTCTGTCAGTAATTTGAGACAATATTCTCCACTGTCCTGGAGTTTGCCCCACTCAGCTAGGCTGGCCAGCTAGTAAATCTCCGAGATCTTCCTCCCTCTTCCTCCCCAGCTGGAGGACTATGAGCATGGAGCACCACGCCTTACTTTTAAGTATGTTGGTTCTAGGGACCAAAATCAGGTCCTTGTGCTTGTGCAGTAAACACTTTACCAGATGAACGATCTCCCCATCTCTAAAAGCCACTATTTAGTGTCAGCAAGGGAGCTGTGCATAGTGCCTCATGCCTATAATCCTAGGCTAAGTCAAGAGGATCACCAAGAGCCTGAGACCAGCCTGGGCTAATATATGAGGTCTTATCTCCAACAAACAAACAACAAAACCCCAGCAAGTATTTGCAGAGTCCCTACGAGGGGCTAGGTAGGCACTGTGCCAGGCAGGGACCGCAGAGGCAGTTAAAAGACCTGTTTTCTACCCTGAAGAAGAGACAGGGGGAAAAAGAAAGTAAAGTTGTCAAAGCAATAGGCGGTGTGCAGAAAACAGATGCAAGACCCAGTGATAGAAAGAGTCAGTGCTGCAGGGGGCTTCAAGGAGGCCAGAGGAAAGGCTTTTCTGAGGAGGAGGAGAGAGAGGAGGAGGAGGGGTACAGGAGAGGTCTGAGTGCAATAAGGAGCCAGCCCTGCAAACAGAAAGCTAGGAAAACATAGAAGCCTGGGAACAGTTGCGCAGGCCCAGGGACCAGGACTTGCTGGTCTCGTCTGACAAACCAGTGTCAGTGGGAGCCAACCAGTGTGAAGGAGGAGGAGGCTGGAGGAGTGTGAGGTGAGCACAGGGTAGGAGGCTCGCCCATAGGGAAAGGAGCTCAGCTTCTGTTCCAGGCCTCATAGAGAAGTAGATAGAAAGCTTTAAGTAGCAGAAAGACATAAGCTTTACATTGAACAGGGACCACTAGCTTGTAGAACTTGGGAGGGAGAAGACAAAGTGACGCCCTCAGGTTAATCGTTCCCGAAGGTCTCTCTGGACTCCTGTAATTCTTGCCAACAAGCCTTTTCCTCAACAACAACAATAACAACCCCTTAAAAACGCAAGCACAAAGGGTAAGACCCTCTATGCCAGGGTCACCCCTACTATGCCAAAGCATCTAACTAAAGAGCTTGGTCATTCCCAGTTTGTGGACCTGGGACCCAAGACAGGCAGGGGCTCATGAAGACGACCTGGAGAATGGGCTGAGTCTCAGGTCACAGCCTGCCTAGCTCCAAACACAACTCCTGCCTTGAAAGGTCAAGAAGTGGAGAAGCAATGTCTGTCTTGATGCAAACTGAGCTGGTAAGTTCAAAGTCCATAGCTCTGGTTCCCTAAAGGGGATATTTTTCTCCGTGGCTCTCAAAGTATCCCTCCACCTTTACTCCCTTACACCTACTTGGAAATGATGACTGGATTTCTGCCACCAACAGTGAAATTATAAGGATATTCCCAAGTCTCTGCTGGAGTCTGGGAATGCAAGCATGGCAGCACTCTGCTCTCAGCCCTCTCAGCAGTTGGCAGAAAGCACACCAGGACTCTGTCAGCTGTGGGAGAGCCCCTGTTGAAGATTACATTGAGATATATTATTTGGGTCAACCCTTATTGTTGATAGGTCATAGCTACGGCCTTCTCAAAATGAGAGTCTCTGGTCCTCAAAAGCCCCTGGGGAAGGTGATGAAGAGCCCAGCCTTCTCATTTTAGATACAAATCAAGGAACAGAGGTCTTGAAAGACAGATCAATAGGTAAATCACTTGCCTCATCAACACGAAAACCTAGATTTGAGCCCTAGAACCCGTGTTTTAAAAGCTATATCTGACAGCATGCACTCATAATCCCAGAACTGGGGTGGCAGAGACCAGCATATCCTTGGGACTGGCTAGCCAGCTCACATAGCCTATCTGGTAATGTCTAAGCCAATGAAAGACCCTGCCAAAAAAAAAACCAAAATAAACAAACAAACAAACAAAAAAAAACCCAGGATGGTACCTGAGGTTGTCCTCCAGCTTCCACATATGTGTACATATATACACCTGCAAACACACATCAATGAATGAATGAATGAACAAACGAACGAATGAACTGATGGCTTGAGGGAAATATATCAGAAAGGGATAAACTTAGATTTGAGTTGGGTTTTCCTATGCTATTTCAAGTAATAGCGATCAGTTTCCCCCAAACTAACAGCAAAGATCTCTTTCTGCAGCCCTGAGAGGAGAGGCTTCAGAGGCCCTGGTGGCAGAGAAGGTGGTTGATGAGCACCAAGAAGAAAAAGAAACTGTGTGTTCCTAGGGGATCATAACTGACCTGACTTATCTCAACATGAGTAAAACTATCAAGCTCCCCATTCCCAGTGCCTGCCATCCCCGAGGCAAGCTTTAGAAGTTAAAAAGACTACATTTTTGTCTCATGATGCCTGCTCTGTACATTAGTTTCCTGATGACTCTGGCTTCTCCAATGCCCCTAGGGGGATGGGGAGGGAGGGACTAGTGCCACTTCTCAGTTAAAGAGGAGGTAACCAGAAAGAAGGTGGGAATTTGGTGCAAAGTTTCTGTTTGTTTCTGAGCCAAGCATGCTTGCCCCACTCTGGGCCCTTTGGGGGAAGGAAGGGTTTCTATGGGGCTTCAAAGAAAACTCCTAACTGATTGACAGGTTGTGCTCCATCCAAGTTGGTGTGAGTCATGGGTGTGGATAGTGATAGAGACATTTAATTACTTGTAAGGCAGACACAGCTGGCCTGCCAAAAGAAGTGACCCCTTGAGCCCCAATGTAGATAAAATTATTAGGAATTTTATTTCAAATTGAGGTTCCTAGGTCCATCTCCTAAGAAGAAAGTAGGCATGAGCACTTTTATCAAGGCCCTCCCCATTATGCAAATAAGATGGTGCACAAATATACATGATCTTATGAGCAACTCCTGGACCAACCAAGGGCCTGGGCTTCGAGAACTCCTTCCTGCAGTGTGTCACCTGGACAGAGGAATACTAGGAGTCTACTATATACAGAACGCATGCCTCTTTTTCTGAACCAGGTATACTCCTCAGCAATATAGTGCCGAAGAGGCTTCCTCTTCCCACCTCTTACCTCCACTTCCAGAGTCTCTGGAGCCTAGCGACAGAGTCTAACTATTAATGCTCTCATGAGATAGTTTCTTGAAGATTATGGGCTTCATAGGAAGAGAAATGAGGTGAAGAAGAAACAAAGGCCCAGGCAGGTGGGGTCATGCTCTAAGAGGTCTACAGTGAGTTTCTGGTAAAGGCCTCAATAGAGAAAGAAAGTGGTCTCTGTTGACAGTGGGACCCAAACGTTTCTACTGAGAGAGGCCATGAGGAATGCAGATGCTCTGGGTCATGAAGGTGAACCAACCAGGAACATGGGCACTGCTGCTGTCTTGACAGTGGTAGATAGACACAGCTCCCTGAGGAAGCAGTGGCCAGATGCTGCATATTGTGGTACAGGGATAGCCACAGCCAGCAGGTCAGCAGATGGTGGCACGCTGTGGAGGTCAAGGCTGTGGAGGAAATAAGGGTGAGCCCCACAGACGGAAAGCGGAGGGAGTATTTAGAGGTCAGCCTGGTCTCTAGGCTGGAACTGGAGAGGAGCTGCAGACAGAGCCGAAGGGAGGTAAACAAGAGAAATGAGGAACCTCTAAGTAAAGGATTGCCTGGATGGCAGTCTAGCAAGGAGGAGCTAAGGTTAATTAGCATAGCAGTGTTCAGTAGCACAGGAGCAAAAGGGTCAACTTCTAGCTCTGCAACTGGAGCAACTTACTCTATTTGCCCTGTTCCATGTTTCTACTTACCTCAGGGTGCAAAATACAGACAAAAGATATGTCTATCTTATGAAATTACTGAAAATCATTGTAAAGGTTTGGCAAAATCGTGTACAGTCAGTGATCAGCATGATGCCTAGCACATACTAAACACTAAGTAATGTTAGCGACAATCAACTTAAAACTAATGTGAAGATGGAGTGATCCAGGAAAAGTTGGGATATAAGGAAAAACGTGCTGGGTAGCCTTAACAGAGGCAGGCTAGATACCCATCTGTGCTAGTCAGTTGTAGTTGTTATTACAAGGTATCCTTTTGGCTCACAATTTCAGTTTGTGGTCGCTTGGCTCCATTGTGTCTGGGCCTGAGGTGAGGCAGAAGAACATCTGGACGGCAGGAAGCTTGTGAAAGAGGAAAGATGCTCACCCTACAGCAGCCAGGAAGCAAAGAGAAGGACTTAGAACAAACTATCCCCTTCAAAGACAAGCCCACAATGCCTACTTCCTCCAATGAGGTTCCTCCCCCTCAGATTTCCTCTGCCTCCCAACAGCCTATAAGTTATGAATCCATCAATCTACTCATGAGGTCAGAGCCCTCAGAATACAGTCCTCTTCCAAAGTCCTACCTCTGAAGAGCCCTCCAACACAGCTTCCAGGGCACACTAGATTTTAACTATAAGACCATCCTTGCTGTTTACTTCCTATGTTTCCTAGTCTCTTACACAGTCTAACTATTCTGTGAAGTAGCTGTGAATGCTTACTGAGGATCACAGGTGTGTCACAAGACATCAAATGAAGGAAGAGTAAGGCCCAACCAGGTACAGAGGATCTAGTTGAGATAGATGAGGGAACAGGCCCTCTAGAGAGTTAAGAGGCAGCTCATCTTTATGAAGTATCTAAGAATGACATAAAGCCAGAACATCTGTGACAGAGGGTGACAAAGCAAGCGATGTATCTACAGCATCGTCTCAGGTGAAGAAGCTCTCCTCCAAGGCAGTCCTAACTCACACAGCCAATTCGTACCCAACCCTTTCAACCATCAACGAGCCCCATTTGCACAAAGGCTACTGAGCATGCTGAGAAGTCTGAGTGGACCTCGGGAAGAACCTGCAGTTCCTAGCTATCCATAACAACCAGGCACACATCCTTGACCTCCTTAGTGCTGCAACCTCCTTAATGCTGCATGCACTGAAACCCACGCACACAAGCCTGGTGATGAGCTTCTATCCATTTAACCAAACAACATTCAGGATGTACCTTCCCAATACAAGACAAAGTGCTAGGTGCTAAAAGTTTGATTGCAAACAAGCAGACAAGTATCATTAATACTAGCTACAGCTATAGCAGACGAGAAAGTGCTATGTAGATATGATGTAGATCTGAGAATTGCTTGATGCAGAAGTATGAACCCAATCAGAACCCACAGAATCAGAATCTTAGTGCTTGAGCACCATTCCTGGATGATATCCAGTGTTGAAGCATACTAGCTTAGAATATAAACTTATTTCTATCTAGCTGCATATATTCCCATGTTCTAAAAATGATATTTACTATGCATTGATATCATGGAAACTACACTGTAGAACCCTTGGGATACCGGAGCCATATTTGCCAGAGATCTCCTTGGAATGAGGCAGGCTATATACAAAAGAACATGAGACTCACTCAAATATGGATGCCAAAAGACTGTGGGAGCAGGGAAGGGTTAAGCTGGCATGAGCTCTTGAATGACAAGCCACAAAGGAGGGAATGCTTGCTCTAAATGTTGGACAATAAGAAAGAACAGGATGGGTGGGTGGAGCAGCAGGAGGATAAAATTTCTAGCTGAGGGTTAGGAATGACAGACAGAAAAGCAAGAGGAAGCCTGTCTTCTCCTGGCTGGTGGCCCAAACTCTGCCTTCCCCATGGGAAAGCTCTAAACCTCTAGGAACTTTGCCAACAATCCTTGTGAAGTTTGGGCAAGAGGCTGCTCATCTTCATTTCCAGCCTGGCTTGGATCAGGACCAAAATGTTCTCTCAGTTTTCATTGCGATGGCCACAAGAGAGGGGAACCAGGTGGAGTCCAGATCCAGCATGTGTATTGACTTTCCATGTTAGGCATAAAGAAGCAGGGCATTTAAAAAGCAGGGCATTTGGAGCAAATTCCACAAGCTTGCATTGAAAACCAGAACATTCTGCCCCAAAGCAGAGCTGTATAAGCACTCATGGCAGTCCACCCCAAAGACACCACTTTAGCAGGGTAGTTATCCTGAGCCTAAGACGTGAAAAACAGCCGGGACAGAGAGAGAGACTATCTCTGAACTCATTCATCTGCCTGGTGGCAGATCTTCCAAAAGGGACTCAACTGCCATTAGTCCCATCCCTAGAGTTCCACCAACAGAGACGTGTCCACTCATTACAAGACAGAATACTAAGGGTTGGGGATGTGGCTTAGGTGATACCTTCCTTGAATGCCCAAGGCACTGGATTCAGTCCTCAGTACCATAAATGTGTCATGATGATGCATGCCAGCATTCCAACACTTGAGAGCCAGAGGCAGAAAAATCAGAAGTTTAAGGTCATCTTCATTCACCACAAAGCATGAGCTACATGAGCCCCTGTTACAAAAACCTACAAGATGGGAGACTAGAAGTAACTAGGCATACCTGCTATATTGCATGTCCCATCCATTCTTAGGGCCTATTCATCTTTCACAAAAATCATGCTATCTCCTATAAGGGCTATATCCCCGTCCCCTATACCTATAACCTCAGCATTCAGAAGGCTGAAGCGGGAGTCTTATTTGATGCCGTGTTTCACAAAATCATAGAACCTTCAAATCTTTCTGCATATTCTTTTTCTCCTATGGGGCTTTCAGGCATGGGTTGTTCCAGGCAAGTAATTGATGTTACCTTTTTTATTAACCTGCTTGCTGTCTTTTTGCTTCATGGACTACCTAAGTTTCTATCCATCTATAGCTCCCAAGCATTGCAGGTATGAGTGGGTGACCATAAAGTTCTCAGGCCAGGTTGAAATGACTATTCAATCAGGTCCTCAATGGAAACTGTCCAGGGTTGTGGGGTGGTAGGCTTTGAAAGACAGCTGGGTTCCTGGTCTAGCACAGGCTTAAACCCTGCTGACCCAGTAGGGGGTAACCCTGTAAGGGACAGTAGGCATTTTGTCACACTCCTGGGCCCCTGGCTCCTGTCTAGTAGCTGCAACCCCCGAAACCCCCTGTAGAGAGGTCTGTGACCATCAGTCATGTAGGAGCAGCATGCCAAGCCCTCCCACATGCAGATAAGGTATCCCTAAGCTCTCAGACCAAGCCAATGAGAAGTACCTGCTGCCAGACCCTGACCCATCCCAAACTGTATATAAGAAATCCTATCCAGAAGGAATAGTGGTGTGAGAACTACTCTGTCATCTGAGAGCTTCTATTATAAGAGCTGTAACACTGCTGCTTGGGAAGAGGTCTACTCTCCCTAAACGGCCACCAGAAGCTTCCCGAACTCCTTGCTGGCTAGTCGGCCTCTCATGGGCTCAGCCCGGGCCAGACTCAGCACAGTGTGTCTTGGAGCAACCGAGGTAGCAACTTCGGAGACTGAGGTGAAGGTGACTCCCATCCCTGCTCGCACTCTACCCCCTTTGTCTGAACTCTCACACTTGGCAGGGCCAGAGATCCCTGTGGAAAGCCTCCAGCAAATAGGCCCACACAGGGTGACCTCTCTGCCAGTGTAAATGTCCAGCCTGGGAGGCAGAGGTGTCCAAATTCTAACTCAGACTTTTTACCCTTTAGTGGAAATCCTTTCCCGTGTGAAATCATGTAGAAGAAGCCCAAGATGAAGAAATCAAACAGATCTCTGTAGAGATAGGCTTCAAGTATTTGGTAATACTTTAGGTGGAGACCCTGCCTCTTCACCACACCCCTCCCCTCCCAGTGCTTTCACAGATCTCCAGGGCAGAGCATGGAATGGTGGTGAGTGACTCCCAGGCAAGGCGTCAGGCTGAAATAAAGTCTGGGCAAGCCCTGGAGCTTCAGGAGAAACGACTTCCTGACAAGAGGCAGGGTGGGTGAGGTTACCCATGTTTTGAAAGGGGTGAGGCATGAAAAAATAAATTAAAATGGTTAAATCCAAGAAAGCAAATAAGAACAGAGACATTTAAGTAACTTGTTAAGAGATAAGAAAAAGAGCTCCCTTAAAAAAACAGTTAAGTGATCAGAGGACTTGGTAGCAGCATACACAACCATCCTCTAAAAGCAGTTCAAAGCTCTGGGTTCTAAACCCTAGAACCAACCAAAAAAATTGTTATGAGTTGTCCCCCAGTAGATACATCAAAATCAGACACCTCAGAAAGAACGTGGCCTTGTTTCAAAACTGGGCCATCGCAGATGAGATCAACTGAGGCAAGGCCATGCTAAAGTAAGTTAGAAAAAATGTCTTTTTCTGACAATTGTCTTTACAGAAAGAAGAGATGGCCAGGGAGGAGTCCTTGATAGCAGCAGCAGAACTGGTATTTCACCAGAGGCTCTAAGAGGTGTGTCATGGAAGCCTTGATTTAGACACTAGCTGTGGGAGAATACATTCTTCTTATTTAAGCCACTAGGCTGTGGGGCTGTGTTAAGGCAGCCCTTATCAGGTAGAGGGTAGTCAGTGTGTCTACAGAAATCATGAGGGGATAGAACAGAACAGAACGGTAGGGGAAGAGGAGAGGAGGGGGAGGGAGAGGGGAAGAGGGGAAGGGGGAGATTGAGGAGGGGGAGGGGAAGGGGAGGGGAGAGGGAGAGAAAGATTACAATCCAGCTCACAAGGCAGAGTCACCAGAAGGAAGCATCCACTACAGAGAGTGCAAAGCCATGGGAGGTGTGAGCAGAAATTCCCCAAGAAGGGGTGTGGTAGAGATGGGTACTGGAAAACAGGTCTATGGGGCAAAGCTTTGCCTTCATCCTGATCAAAAACACCTCTGCTTGAAGCAAAGAGAAACGACAGGGAAGCAGCATGTACCAGAAACATGTTAAAGAGGAGAAGAAGTAAAGAATACCTAGCCACTCCAGCTGGCCCAGACAGAGGGCATCCCTAGGACTAAAGAGTTTCCATTGTAATACTAGAATGGTCTTGGGCAAATCTGGACAAATTGCTCCCCAATAAGAAAGTAAAGAGAAAAAGAAAAGTGGTTTGCCTGGTGTGAGAAGCTGTCAGTCAAGTCCCAGCATATGTTCTGTCAAAGGACCCTGGACCAATCTTGACCTTTCCAACCTGGTCTTCCTAGCAAGTGGATGCCAGGAAACTGATGTTCAGGATTCACTCAGAACCTCCAGGACCCTTGAGGCAGAAACAAGCAATCAGAGACAGTGTCAGCAGGAAGGCTTGCTTCATTCAGCCCTTTTCAAGTAGCCTACACACACACACACACACACACACACACACACACACACACACACACCATCCTGTCTAATAGGGGTGGGCCACCACGTTGCTTAGCTACAGGAGCTCTGTGAGGGAATGTGGCCCAGGTGTGCCTTTAGAGAGGTTTCCTCACCTTGTCTTTCAAACCATCCCTCACTAACCTCACGTGGATTCTCTCAGGGATGTCATTTGCCAGCTCATCCCCACCAGGTGGGAAGGGCTTCATGTCATGTTCCTTTATCTTCCCACCACAGCACTCTCCATGGTTCACCAGGGCCACTGATTTTATCTTTGACATTCTCTGCTTGAAACTCAGCTTGAAACAGAGTTCCTTCTTAGCAAAGCCCACATCATGAAACACCCATGCCCAGGAAAATGCCCAGTGTGTCGGAGTTTCTCTTGTGAGGTCTGGCAAACAGGCTGATTAATTAATTGATGAGTTTACCAGTGTTGATCATTACAAGCTCTTGGAGTCAAGTGTCTGTCTCTTACAGAATTCTGTGACCTGGCACTTTCCAGATGTGTAGCTGTCCTTAGCAACCGGCATTCAGGAAGGAGGAAGGTGGTGGGGACAAAGGACCTTCAAAGCTCCATGGCCCCAGGCAATCACCTGGAGTGCTGCAGTCACTATGGATGGCTCTTAGATCTTACCTGAGGGAGGCACAAAAGCCCAGGAAGGGAATAGTACATCAGGTTCTTCCATGTTCACCCCATGGCTGTGGTTCTAAATGAAGGAAAACTGAGCTAGAGGGGGTGGAGGGTGGGGTGGAAACAGCCTCTGAACTCAGACTAGGTGTATAAAAGACAACCAGGGTTTTATGAAAATGGCCCTGGACAAAGAGGTAGCAGATGGTGTCTGACTCAGTTCCAATACTTTGCATCTTCAGTGAGGTATTGTAGCCCCTTACAACCTCCACCAGGT
Source organism: Rhynchomys soricoides (assembly GCA_019843965.1). NCBI lineage: Eukaryota > Metazoa > Chordata > Mammalia > Rodentia > Muridae > Rhynchomys > Rhynchomys soricoides. The sequence goes on from JADRCH010000057.1 coordinate 1,023,984, forward strand.
ATCTCAAAGCTGGGCTAGTAATCCTGCCCTAGGTCCTCAGGTGGCTCCCCAGCTATCCTGGATAACAACCCTGCTACAGGCCCTCAGCGGCTGCCCAGCCATCCTCAACGCCTCTAAAGAGACACCCTCAGGAAATACAAAGCTGAGAATTTTCTCTATCTTAAAGTGACTTCCAGAACAACCTAGGATAGTTATTTTAGAAAAGGTTAAAAGTAGGTTTTCAGGCCTGGGGGCTAATGCACTTCCCTCCGCAGAGTGATTCTTAGAGGAGCTCAGAAGCTGGGAAGCTAGCCATAAATAAGGCTTATCTGGCCCGTCCTGCTTTGCCAAAATTCTTTTGTTCTGAAATTTAAACAAAGACAGACCTGATGTTTTACTGACCCCTTGTGGACATAAGGGGAAATTGGTTCCTCCAGCAGATTTGCATCTCCTGTCATGACTTAAGGAAGGTCTTCCACCTGACCGGCCTGATGGAATGCCACAAGCTCTTCCATCATCATCCCAGGACCCCCAACTTCTACCCCAGGACCTGGCAGCCATCTTTATTGACAAGCTAACTGGCACTTCAGTCTGTCTTGGAGAGCCATGTGACAGCACAATGCTAGATAAGAAAGGCATTGGCATAGTCCCAGGAAGCCATTACAGCACAGACTGAAGTCCCTTCCCTGCCAGAGATTCTGACTGGAGTAGGGAGCACCTGGGATCTGCATTTTACCAAGCAGCAATTCTGATTCTGGCTGGCGTATTGTTCTGCAGAATCAACCTGAAAATGTCAACATGCTCAAGGCCCCTCCTCTCAGCAGTGAAGAAATTAAGACACAGAGGGAATTCTCTGTCAGGACTAGGGAGATGGTTCTGCTAGTAAAGCATGTAAAAAAAAATCAATGAAGTCACAAAAGCATGAAGACATGGGTTTGGTCTTACACTCAAGTAAAAGTTGAACATTATCCTAGTCTGCTTTCTGTTGTTGTGATAACCAACACAACCCAAAGCAGCTTGGGGGAAAAGGGTTCATTTGGCTTATACATCCTTACCTCAGTCTATCTATCATTGAAGAAAGTCATGGCAGGAACTATGGAGGCATGCTGATTTCCAGCTTGTTCTTAGACCCACAGTTATCTTACCTTTCTTATACAATCCAGAACCACCTGCCTAGGGCTGGCACCACCCACAGTGAGCTAGGAGGCCTTCCCACATCGATCATTAATCAGGAAATTGCCCTACAGATGTACCCACAGGCCAATTCAATAGAGGTGTTTTCTCAGTTGCAGTTCCTCTCCCTAGATGTGACTAGGTTTGTGTAAGTTGACAGAACTAAACAGTGCAGGCCTTATGATGGGCCGATGGTCCCAGTACTGTGGTGGGCCAACAGTTACGGTGGGCCTATGGTCCTAGCACTGGGGCTCACTGGATGGCTAGCTTAGCTTTATTGGTGAGTACCAGTTTCAGTGAGAGACCTTGTCTCATACAAAATAAAACAAAACAACAACAAAAAAACCAAAACAACAAAAAATGAAAGTAGGGCTCATGAAGAACCACACCCAGATTGACCTCTGTCGTGTGTGTGTGTGTGTGTGTGTGTGTGTGTGTGTGCGCGCACGTGATCACAGGTGTCTGAGGAGGCCAGAGGCAATGGGTGAAGCTGATGTTATAAGTAGATTTAAGTCACTCATTGTGGGTGCTGGGGCCTCTGGGAGAGCAGCTACTGCTCTTAACCTCAGAGCCATCTTTTATAGTCTCTATACTGTAACCTCTTTATTCTATGGTGTAAGAGCTCACCCTGGGGTCTACCAGGAGGCTACCCACCCCACCTTATAGGTGAGAAAACAGAGGCTGAGATGAAATGACAAATAACAAAAGGCTCCAAATTAGTGTACTTTAAACTTGAGTGTCCCCCATCACCCCAGTCCAATCCTATGCCACTGATGCAACTGAAAAGTTGTTGAATTCTATGCTATGTGATTCTAGGTTTGAATTTCCTCTGTGGAATGAACTCTCTAAGGCAGAAGCCATGGGTATGCTTTATATCCCTGTGCATATATTACAATATGTCACATGTGACACCCATATGTGCAATAAATTCTCAGGGAATCCAGCAAAACCATAGCTTCAGGGTCTGCAGGCATGCTTGTACATGCATATATCTGCACTGTCTCAAACGTATGCATGTGCACGTGCCCATGCGCGTGCATGCGAGCGCGCGCGTGCGCGCGCGCGCACACACACACACACATCTATCTTCAGAGAAGGCTCTAAAAGTGCAGATGGTAGAGGGATGACTAAAGCCTGCTATGACTAGACTACCCTGGGTGGCTTTAATCCAAAGGAAGAGAATAAAGAATTTTAAATAAGGAGTGATCAAACACGCAGCTACTTTTGCTCGTTCTCACAGCCTTGTTAATATTACTGCAAAGGGATTTTCAAAGCACAGATTCTCAAAAGCATAGAAACAAAATCATACAAGCAACAAAATGTTAGAAGCTGCGAAACAGATTCATACCTTAATGACTTAGCAAACAAAATGTTAACCCAAAGCCAGCAGTAGAGATACCTTGTAAGTGTGGCAGTCTATACCGACTGACAGGGCTATACTACAAAGGCTTGCGGACACACAGAGCAGACCACTCTAGCATGGGAAGGAGGCTGGAAGTGAAGATAGGAGGTCCCATCGCGCTGAGGTCACATATACTTGTTACTCTTCTCAGCCTGACAAGAAAACTGATGGAAGCAGAAGGAAGAATAGCATGTGGCTCACAGCAGTGGCACAGAAACACAGCTAGGACACATTACATCTTAGCAGCTTGGAGGGAAGAAACAAGGGAGGGGAAGAGAGAAGAAGAGAGGGGGAGGGAGAGAGAGAGAATTCAGGCCCACCATGCAGCAACCCACTTCCTCTTGCTAAAACCCACCTCTTAAAAGAAATTCTTAAAACAGTGCCACCAGCTGCGGACTAAATGTGTATCACATGAAGCCTCAGTTCCCAGCTAGGAGTAGTCAGAGATTCCTTAGTTTGTTTCTCTATTGCTGTGATAAACTACTCACCAAAAGCTACTTTGGGAGCACAGGGTTTCTTTGGCTTATGGGTTGCAGTTTGTCTTAGAGGGAAGCCAAGTCAGGAGCTGAAGCAGAGGACACAGAGAACTGCAGCTTGCTCTCCAAGGCTTGCTCAGCTTGCTTTCTTAGACCACCTAGGCCTACACTGCCCACAATGGGCTGGGCCTTTTTCTGTCAATTAGCAATCAAAAGGATGTCCCTACTCACTTACCCACAGGCCAATCTGATGAAAGTAATTCCTCAGTTGAGGTTTCCCTCCTCCCAGGTGATTCTAGCCTGCTCCAAGTTGACCAGAATTAACCAACACAGAGGGTAATGAAACCCAAAAGGTAGCATGTATTGAGAGGTCTACTGGTCATTGGGGTGTTCCCTTGAAAGGGACAGAGAGGCTCTGAAACCTCTTTTCTCTTTTGTCATGACCTGCTCATAAGGTGAGAGGCTGTGACCAACAGCACACTTTCTTCTTTAATGTGCCACCTCGTCTTGACCAAGGAATAAAATCTCTGAAAAAGGAACCAGAACATGCCTTTCCTCTTTTTATGTTGATTACCTCAGGAATTTGTCACAGTGTTGGGAAGCAGCCCCTGAGGATCACGAAAATCTCTCCTCCCAGGTACCCAGGTGTGGCATCTCTCCTACCCAAGAAGAAGTCTGGAGAGCTCATCTCTGAAGCGAGTAAAACAAGATCTTCGGGGTGATTGACCCCAGCCAGAGTTGAAGATGGTCATACTTTAAGTAGTGTGAAATGAATATTTATTTCTAGCATATTGTGACCTTCAGCTGTGTCCTCTAATTGGTTTCCAGAATACCAACAACCACGGTGAAAAATGTAAATTCCTGAGATATGATTTCTTTGGAAAATCTTGGCAGCTCAGTAAGACAGTTAAAGATTTTCCCATTGACCCATCCTACCACATTCCAGAGTCTCTGATGGTCAACAGCTCCACTGGCTAGTTCAAACCCCAGTGTTCATCTGCAACTATGGGCAAATGCACCAGCAACTCCTAAGCACAAAAGGCCTCTTCCAATAAGAAACACCAAAATTAGAGTATCAATAAAGGAACAGACAGGAAGGAAGACTAGAAGTTTAAAGTTTGCATTATCAAACTCGCAGAAGAGGTGTATGTGTGAGATGGAAACAGCATAATTAAGGGGAAATTAAGACAACCGAAATGCCCTTGGAAATTCAAGGATGAGTGCAGAAATAGAATATTCAACAGAATCATTCAAGGTTAGTTTGAGGACTGTGGATGTGGCTTGGTTGGTAGAATTCATGCCTAGCATGTGCAAAGCCCTGGGTTTTATACCACAAAAACCGGACACCATGGTGCCCACCTGTGATTTCAACACTCAGGAGGTAGAGGCAGGAGGATTTGAAGTTCAAGAGGCTGTACTGCATGCTCACGGCCAGCCTGAGCTGGGCAAATGGGATCTTATCTGGAAAAGAAAAGGTAACTTAAAGAAATTTCCTAAACAGAGGGGAAGAAGAGAGAAAAGAAAAAGAAAAGCAATTTGAGAGAATTTGAGAAGACAGAAAGGAACACAGATGAGAAGAGAGTCATTTTCCCTTGGGCTTTGGCAACAGAATACCATGGACCAAGCAGTCTACAACTGTTCTGGAGGCAAAGAAGACCAAATGTTGGTAGATTTATTCCCTGGTTTACTGAAGGCCATCTTTCCAGTGTAGCCTCTTCAGGGCAGAAGTAGGGAAGGGCTCTCTAATGGCACTTAAACATATTCTCATGTTTTGTGGGAAATATTAAAAAAAGAACTAGCACATTCTCACACTAGTGCCGTCAACTCTCTGCCCTAGCGGCCTGGCCAGCCAAGCACTGGCAGACAATGACCGACCTGTTTTATCTCATGGAGACTCTGATTCAGAACTCCACAATATCTCCACCCAGCTTGTTAGGTTCCCACTGGCAGGTCACTACCACACCAGCCCCATGCTTCAATACCCCCACAGCCTTTGTGGTGCATATCAGAAAAACCCATGCTTTGCTACCGTACCTTTCTCTCTTGAACCCAGATGAGCTACCATGCGAAGGAAGACAAACAGACAAACACAAACGTAGCTCAGAAACAATGGTAACTCAATCTCTGGGTGTAACAACTAAAACTTAATCTTGTAAGCCTTATTAAAATCTGATTCCTCTGGTGGCGAATCCTTGTGGATCCACCATGATACCAGGGGAACTCTAGCAGCTACATCTTACCCGTATGCTGTCCCTGTTCCAAAAGGACCTTTCTCTCTCTTTCTCCTCTCTTCCCCTAGCCAACCCAGAGGTCCCTCCTACTCACCCAGTGATTGGCTCCTTTATTCCTTAGGAGAATAAGTTACCTGAGTATGTGACTCACTCCTTGTCCCCGGCCCCTCCCAGGACAGCAGAATTAGCATCAAAATACAAACAGCACCAGGCCCATGCACAACATATGTGTGTATGTGTGTGTTATGTCTGTTTGTATGTATGTATGTATGTATGTATGTGTGTGTATGTATGTGTGTATGTATGTCTGTGTCTGTGTGTCTGTGTGTGTGTGTGTGTGTGCATGCTACAGTACCACAGTGTGTGGGAAGAGGTTACTATAAGGTTACAACCTTGTAGATCATTGTCCTTCCAGCTTGAGACAGGCTCTCTTGTTCTCCTTTGCATACTCCTCCAGGCTACCTGGCCTTCTGGGGATTCTCCTGCCTCTGCATCCCATCTCCCAGTTGGAGGACCACAATCACAGATTTTCATTATCACATCTGACTTTACATGAGTTCCAGGGATCAGAACTCAGGTCTTTACATTCACAAAACAAGCACTTTACCTACTGATCTGTCTCCCTAGTACCAAGGTCACATATATCCTGAAAGAGTACTAGTGACACCCAGAAACTCAACCCCACTGTCCTAGGCACACACTGAATAAAACAGTTCTGTTTCCATTCTGTGCAGCAAGAAGGAAAACAGGTCCACAGCATCCTCAGAGGAAATGAGGAAATTCTATGATTCTGTGAGGAATGAGGAATTCCCTTTTTAAAGGGTTGCTCCTAAGTGCATGAATACTTTATAATGAAATAAAAATCAAAATTAATATCATAAACAGATTATCAGGCTGTCAGCTCAAGCTCTAGGTTGGAAGTTTTCAGCTGCATTTTTAAGTTCCTTGAGCACTCTTCTCTGCCCTCTCATTCGATCAAAATGAGGAAGCAAGTGAAGTCATCCTGCTCAGGAGTGGAAACACAGCCGGGCCTCACTCAGTCAGCGGGTAGCCTGGACGCCTTGGGGCCTAGATGCACAGGGTTATGTGGTTGGATCATTGGTTTTGCCAAGCTGATTCACATTTATATTTGGCCATTTTTTACCTGTGGGACTTCAGCTAATGCCCTTTGACCATTCTCATTTCTTTATCTATGGACATCGATTATATCCACCCTCTGAAAGCACGAAATGAAACAATGAAGGCCAAATAACTGACTCTGACTTTGTTTGTAATTACCTACTAGTATTATTGCCACTGAAAGCCTACACAACAGGTTAATTTGTAGCAGAAGTCAAGGCCTGTAGGACATGTAATGATGCATATTGGCTTTGTCTACAATGTGATACTAAACACAGCTCTTAAAAACAGTGTATGAGCAAAGCTTATGCACAGACAAGGTCCTCAAGGAGCTCTGAAGAGTCAGCCAGGGAAGAAGAGCCAGTAATAATGGGAGCACTGGACCACAGACCTTGGAAGAGAGAGGCCCTATGTGCATCATAAAGCTTGGGGTACCTCATCATCTTTCCACTCAGGGATTATGCTCAGGAAAGCCAGATAAATGTCAAGCTGCCAGAAGCTGCAGATCCTGCAGCCACCTTCCTATGAGTCTGAAATGCTTTCCTCCTCCACCAAGACTCTCCATGAAAGCCCTGTGCCCTGCACACTTCACTTTAAATGAGATAAAGAACAGCTGGCATGAGGGAATATACCATAGGGTTATCCTACAAAGCAGACTTCCTGAGTCTCCTATGGGTAGAATGCCGACATTCACCTACTGGGCTCCCAAGAAGGACAGGGCTGAGCTGTGAGGTTGGAGACCCCATGGGGCTCTGGCAGCTTGAAGCCAATATCCAAGGCCTGATGCTAGCTGACTTCCTCTCGTTTCTATACTATTATGAGGAAGATGATGAATTCCTAAGAGAGAGATTCTGCCAGTGATAGGGCTGCTTCCTGTGAGCGCCCCTGCACTCTGGGGATGTAACTGTGACATCCATCATACCCTCCCAGAAGAAGCAAAGAAAACAGCTTCCTACACTATGCTGAGGAAGAAAGCTGGGCTCCTTGCAAATGCCGTGCCAACAATGTGACTTTTGCTTGCAGAGTAAGATGAAACAACCACTTAGGGATAAGAGACACAATTTTGAAGTTAGCTGTGCCTTGATCCCCACATCTGCTGAGCAGGAATAACTAAGGTAGAGGTAAAACCCAATGACAAATTAATAACAGTGTTAAAATCTCAAAAGGAAGGATGTCAGGCTGTCTGTCACTTAGGCAGACCAGCAAGGCAGCCAGGAAATGCCTAAGGAGCAAGAGCCCACCTGTCACTTCCCAGTTCTGGCCTGCAGGGGGTGTTTGATAGTCCCAGCCTTTGCCTTCTTACCAGGGAAACTACCATGTAGGAGCACCCTTATCAACCTTTCTATATCACCCACAGGGATGCTGTCCCTCCTAGAAGTCTTGGAAGCCAAACACTCCAGAACCTTACCTCTGGCAAGGAGGTCATAGTTGTCTTCTTTCAGCCAGAGCTGGCAGCCGGGCAGAGCATTCTACACTGACTCACTCCAGACTCAACCCTCCAACATCAAGGGTTTCATCAAATAGTTTCAGAACTACAGGTTACCACTGAGCTGAGCAACTGTGGTGAGGTGAAGGGCTCAGAGAAGACAGCCTGAACCAGGAAATGGAAACCTGGCCTCCCTCTCAGAGAACCCATGGGGTTCACCAATGCTGATTTTTTTTTTTTTTCCAAAGAAAATCTCTAAATGTCTTTGAGTCTTTATATCTATATGTCTAAGAATCTTTGGTCACATTTTCAAATTTTCCAGCCTTGAGTTGCTCTGTTCTTGCAGCCACACAGCACCCTTCTCAGCTCCCTGTATGCTTCCTCTACACTAGTCAGTGTTCCCCAGGAGAACAGATGAGTGAATTACTAAGTCGGCTTATGTCAAGACAGTAACATCTGAAACATACATGATAAGCTGAGAACTCTGTGGTTGCTTGATTCTTGAGGCTGGGAGCCTCGGCAGTCAGAGAAGTCCTACAGTAGTCGTATTGAGGAATCCAACAACCGTGTGAAGTTGGGGGCCTCAGTAGTCCCCCAATCTGGAGCCAAAAACCTGTATGTTTCCTGGAGGGTTGCTGATCCTTAGTCCACAACTGGAGCCTAGAAATAGTAGTTCTGATGTCAGGCAAAGAAAAGCAGCAGCAGCAACAGCTACATCAGCTCGGTGGCAGGAGGGAAGGCCAAATGCCCAAAAGGCCCTTTTTATCAGGGCTGCTGCCACAAAATGCTTCCCACAATAAGGGGTTGGGTCTTCCTGCATCAGTTAAGACAGATACTCCCTTACTCAGCTGATTCTACTTTGTGCCACGCTGACATTAAAACTCAGCAACGATGTTGGCTCCTCAGTCATTTTTTTTTTAAAGATTTATTTATTTATTATATGTAAGTACACCGTAGCCATCTTCAGATGCACCACAAGAGGGCATCAGATCTCATTACAGATGGTTATGAGCCACCACGTGGTTGCTGGGATTTGAACTCAGGACCTCTGGAAGAGCAGTCAGTGTTCTTAACCGCTGAGCCATCTCTCCAGCCCTCCTCAGTCATTTTTAAAGTTTGTGGCACTGGCCATCAAACCCAGGGTCTCACACAGATGCTTGGCAGGCACTGTACAGCTAACCCACATCTGCAGCCTCTCCATTCTTTTTATGCAAAGCAGCAACAGCAGATCCTTCAAGGATCAACTCTATGAACGTGTTCCTCTGGGCTCCTTTAATTACTTACTCGCTAACGCACTCACATTGCACTGAAAAGATCTCTGAAAAAAACAGTCTGCTTCTACTAACAACCTCCTTAGTAACTGGCTGCTGTGCTCCGGGGACTCAGGTAGGCTTTTACGTATATAACCTTGATGCCTTGAGAGCTCTTTAGGACAGACATCTTCATCCTCATTTTAAGAAGTTCAGCAACACCAAGAATAGCTCAAGCATCCACAGATGACATTAAAGATGGATTTCAGGCTCCAGACAGTGGTGCACAAGCCAGAAATCCTCCACAGCCAGGATGTTGATGAGTGAGCTTTGGACCCTTGGGTTCCACTATGTTCTT
>JADRCH010000057.1:1033407-1050256 GCA_019843965.1 Rhynchomys soricoides
AACCAGTAAGTAGGCATCATCATTATCCAAGTCCATCATAGCACCTGACATGCAATAGATGCTCTGCTCACTTGTTGAATGAATTGGCCTCCGAGGCACAGGTGCAGTAACTGAAGCCAAGTACTGAGTACATGGGGCATGTGGAGAGACAAGTAGCAGAGCTGGGTTGGGGGTCCAGGTGCAGCATTTTCCATGACCAGGGCAGGACGTCTGGAGACAACTGTCTCTTGCTTCAGCTCAGACAACAGCATCTAGCATTTCCTAGCAGATCAGGACTTTTCTGAGATGAGCTTTCTTACATAGATTGCTGAAGCTGATGTTGGGTGGAATGGACAACTTGGAGATTTTAAGCTCTGGTTTTTGTTTGTTTTCTTCTTCCTTTTAAAGTCAGACAATAGAATAACCTCATCACCCAATCAGCTTGAGTGTAGTTTCTGCCTTATTAAATTGAGGTGTCTCTGGGCTCAAGCCAATCACAGAGCAGGTGAGAGTGAAGATGTGACACAGTAGTAAAGACAGTGCCATCAATCCTTATGATCTGCATGGCCAGGTGTGTCCCGACACTCAGTCAAACAGTGTAAGGAGTTACCCCTTCTCCAGTAGAAGTCTAATTAGCAGCCTTGCACATTGCCTGGCTCTGGATGTCTCTGGATCCCTGGGGAAGGCACTGCTGTCTCTCTGACTTTAAGGGCCGTGAATGCACATTTCTCTATTTACCTGTGGTGATGAAAGAGCATCCGAATTTCTACAATGTATGAGCCCTGGGCTGGGTATGCATCACACTTCTCAGTGCAGTGACTTTGCACTAGAAAGCCACCCTTCATCCTTTGGGAAATGCCCAGCAGCAGGGTACAACTTCTCAACAGCTTAAAATAGTCACATGATAGATCAGATGCTTCCTGATTCTTGAAAGCCTGCCTCCCATCTATCCCATTTTATTTCCCTGAGCTCGGAATTGCTTCGTAAACTCCCACCATGAGAGCAGAACCCCAGGACTCAGTGCAGCCAGCCCAGAAGGTAAGCCAACAGCAAGGACCTAGCCAAGTATTTAGGAACCTGAGTTCAGGGTCCTAACAGATAAGGAACCAGAAGATCAGAGTGGCTGTGTAACTCCTCCAAGATCAATTAGAAGTCTTGATTCCTACCATGTATGCAGTCCCCAAAAGCTGTGATGTCTTGTTTTCTCTTTGTTGCTTAACTGTCCTGAGGAGATGGAGGTGGTGGTCCCTGCTTAGTTCCAAAAAAAGAAAGAAGAGTTCAATAGGGAATCCTTCTACTAGGAAGTCAGCAGACTCTGAGGTGGACATTTAGACATGAGTAAGTCTCTGCCCTTGTTTGTCAAAACCCAGCTTCATCCTGTGGCTAAAGAAATAAGCTGGAGAGAGAGAGAGAGAGAGAGAGAGAGAGAGAGAGAGAGAGAGAGAAGAAACCCCACAGCAGCTAAACAGACAAGTCTGGCATTCATCACCCCCCCTGCACATACAACTTCTCCTCACCCTAAAACACACGGTAATCCCATGGTATCCACATGGAAGCCATCCCAGACCTATATGAAGACACCCAGATCCACCATCCAAATCCACCCACAGATAATCAACTTCCTCTTCTATCTAGCATTCTATGTAGCCTGTGCTTATCCTCCCAGGTATACTAAATCCACTACGGATGACTTACAGTACTGAGTGCTATGCAAATAACTGTTGCTGTGTTGTTTAGGGACCAATGGTGAAGAATTCTGTACATGTTCTGTACAAACGTGATTTTTATACAGTTTCAACCCACAGTTGGGTGAGTCCAGTCGGAGGATACAGAAGCTGTGGGTGAAGAGGCTAAGCCATTATACTCGCCTCCATGAGGAAGCATTCCAACAGCCTCTACTGTATGACTGACCAGTGCTCCCAGTCAAATCCTTCACCTGCACTGAACTATCCAGCATGGCCAGGTTCGTGTCACAGGTCAGAAGCCTTCACATCACATCCTTGGGCCTCCTTCTGCATTGTCCCCATGCAACTTTCAGGCTCTGTGTGGTAAGCTCCCACACACCATCTCTTCCCAGTATGCTGGTGAACATCCAATCATTGGCATCCCAAGAAATACACAGCCTACTCTTCACCATTCGCCAATTTCCATACTGCAAAACTGTAACCTGTCAATTTTAAGGTACCAGCATGATATCATCAAACCTAGGGGAAAGATTTTTGAGTGTATACCAATCACACCATTTCTACCTTACAGGTGGAATTTGAAAACAGCCCAAGAACATAGACAATAGACAAACAGGGTCAGATATAAGGAAGCGCTAACTTTTAAATATGTATTGCCCTTTTTGTTAACAGCATCCTTAAATTTTGGATTTATATAATGTGATTTATAATAAGTGTCATCTGTAAATAGTAGCCACACTTATAACTTCTGGCGAGCTGCCCAAATGGTCTCCATGTACCACTATGTATCAGTCCACCTTCCTGGTTCCCTGCGACCTGTTTGATGACGTGTTTAATAGCCTCCCAGCCTGTCTCTCACCTTCTGATTCCTCTGCTGCAAATCATTTGGGTTATCTTTCTAAACTATAACAGAGTGACCTCCTGCTTCAGAACATTAGCAGCTTTTCAGTGCCTCCAGGCAAAGCATAAACTCAAGCCTTGTATGGTCTATAAGAACCCCCATATTCCCCTTTCTAGCTCTCTTAAGCTCCTGTAGTACCTCAAATAATTGACTTTGCTATTTGCTAGTGGAGTGGCCTTGGGCACACTACCCACCCTCTCTAATTGAAATTTCCTTTATCTCGACCATGGGGGAACTAATAAAGTGGTCAGTGCTTACCCAGTACCCCAGGACAGGACCAGCACATTTAAGGCCCATCGACAGCAGAGGCATCAGTCTCTATTCATGCTCTCCCACTGTGCAGACCCTGGCTCTTCATTCTCAATGTATCCCACCCTAGTCCCTATATGAGGGGTCGTACGAGATGCTCTACAACATCTGTTGACTACAGACTTCTATCCCCTGTACAGTTGTTTCTACGTCCTTACTTCTTGGCTGCCAAGCTTCTTGGGTGCTCACTTCCCCTTCACTTTTCCCTCAAACACTCATCCATCCACTCAACAATAAAGAGACAACATGACCTTAAAGTTGGCAAGGGGCTCAGCAGCTAAGAGCACTTGCTGCTCTTGCCGAGGATCTGAGTCCTATTCCCAGCTCTGTTTCCACACTGGAAGCTGGACCTGATCTGTGCCTGTGTCACAGAAGCTTTGGCATATGATGTCACTTTCATAGCCGGTGTGCATGTAGAGATAGATGGTCTCTAATTAGGTGAGATCTACAACAGAATAATACAGTCTGAATCTCCAAAAACAAAAATCTTTTCTTCCTCTAGCCAAAGCTGAGCTCTAGGTACCCTGGATAACAGATCAAGGCTAGTTTGGTTTCTTCTCCACTGGATGCTTCACTGAGACACAGGAGGCTCAAGAAAATACTGTTCTGGGTACAAAACTTGTGAATAGGGTTGAGACCCAGAGAAGGAATTGGAGAAGGAGAGAGCCTCCCTGAATTCAGAACTACAAAACAGACTCAGGAGGAGCCCAATCTATCCAGGTAAAGGGCTGGGAAGGACTTCGCCCAAGGAAACTCTGTTCCTACTATGGAAGTAAGATCTTTGGGGGGTGGGGGGGGTTTGCACAGAGAGCCCCTTGAGATTTCAGTGTGGACCCAAAAGGTCAATTGTTTCCAGTGAATCCCTGTTGCCTACTTTGCTAAGTACTGACCCTGGGATAAAAGCACACAGCAGAGCGCATGTGTGAAGAAGGTACACAAGACCCACAAGTTCAAGCGTGTGCACACATGTGCAGGCACCAATGCTGCTGTGTAAATGTAGGGAGCCTGGATGAGTTGGCTGACAAACCTAGCATACTTCTTTTAGGACTAAGGAAAAGGTATCAGTATTTTGCTACCAAATGATACTTATGCCTCGTTTCAGGCTTGGATCTGTTCAAAATAAACAGGAAGATGGATGCTAAAGAGGCTAAGAGAAGAAAAAAAAAAGTATCATCCTGACAGATTTCCTGCAACGTCCAGCTGCATCTCATGGTCAGTTCTCAATGAGGGTACTCAATGTCCATTGTCTGCAACTGGCCTGTGGCAGCACCAGCCTAAGGAGTACCAAGTCCTGCATCTTTTGGCTCCTCTCAGATATCACTCAGATACTTTTGGGACCCTCTGGTACCCTTAGCACAAAGTTTTTATCTCTTTTAAATGGAACCCTTAGGGACACTCTCCAACTGCAATCACCCACTCCCCCACATGTAAGATTGGTCGCCACACACAAATCTCATCTTATGTGATCCACAAGGCCTCATTGCATCAGAGTATGGGAAAGGCAGACACTGTGGTCCGTTGGTCTTCACCTGAAGCAGTTGGCATTCTCCACTACAAGGTAGAATCAAATAATACCCAGCTGTCACCAAGAGGAGCTAAGTATGCTGGATAATATGAACCCGTGTATGTTGGGCAGAGGAAAGAGCAGCTACCTGCTAGGTAGCTGACTGGAACCCTGTCTAGGAGCTGCTCTCTCAGAGTCAGTGGCAACATGTCACTGTCCCCTGATTATGAGTCTAGCTGTGTACGTGGGGAAGAGAAACTGAGACTCTAAATAGGAAAACCAACTGAGTCCTCCAAGGGCTTGCCCAACTTTTTAAAACAGAAAGCCTTGTATACTCAGAAACTTCCGGTCTTGAGCAAGTCAAGACAGTGTCCAGATACAAACACCGGTCACTGCTGACCTCTCCCTTTGCTTACACTTCCACAGCTGGGGGGGTCGCCCAGGTAAATCTCTTTTACTACATACAAGGCACCTGCTCCACCAGATGGACTCTCCCCAGAACTGTACCCCAGCCTGGCTCAACTTCTCCTTTCCCATCCATACAACCTTAGGACACTCTTTTGAAATATCTGCTACTTTGCTATGACAACTTATTACCTTTGTGAAATTAACCGCTGAGTCCTATTGACTTCTGTTCTGGAAAGTCTATGGACCCTGCCTTTTCTATTACAATAAGAATTATAGTAGAAACCAATGCTAAGGACCAGCTTAAGTATATTCAAAGAAGAGTGTAGAGCACTAGGAACCAACAACTACACAGAACTCAGATTCCTATAAAAGCATTTGATAATGAAACTTACTCTTTAGAAAACGAATAGGACCATCATATGAGCTGGTAAAGGCCCGTCCAACCCACAGGTGTGCTGTCTTGCAGAACTGAAAAAAAAGTGTTGTAAAATATCAAGGCAAACTCATGATTTTTGACATGAACTCTCTAAGACCATAAAAGAGTGGCCCGACCACACCCCTCTGGGAGGGCCTGGCTCTGGGTCAGGATCAAAGCTCCTTACACACACCACTGCTAAGCATTCTGGAGTAATCCTCCCTTCCCACTGAAGTCCACTCCATGGTTCAAGGCTAAGCTCGACATTTAGCTAACCTGTATTAACCAAGCCACACATGCCCACACTGAGACCAATTTTTACTACATTACTGTAATAGCCTTCTTTGTCATTCGCTTTGTAACTTAGAAGCAGGCACTGTAAATACACCATACATGTGTCACCATCAGTCAGGCTTATGACTGTGACGATCATTGTTAATCCACCACAGGATCCTTTCAGAGCCCGAGAGAGCTTCAAGCTTCTCAACACAGCACTCCAGATGGCCACAGCAGGCAGCCCTGGTTACAGTGTGAGATGCCATGTCTCTGAGAGCCCAACTATATCCCCAAGCAGTTCCATTGTGCACCTTACCTGCCCAACCCTACTGAGCAAGCAAATTTATAGTATTTGAAGTAATATCAACAACACCAACATCTTTAATTTTTTTTCTAGAAGCTGATAGCTGCAGGTATGGGCCTTTGCCCTAATAAGTGCCAAATAATTGCTTGAATGTCTGAATAGAAAACATTAATATGATAATAACTAGCATTTACATAATGCCTCACTACAGGGTACCACAGTTACTTAATTCTCTCAACAGCCAGAGGAGTAGGTATGGCTTTGCTGCTCAGTCCCCTTAGGAGATCCTGAGGAGCAAAGAGATGGTTCCTCATTCAGAGTGGGCTGTCAGTCTATAGAACTGCAATGAGGACTCTGGTGAAGAAACCAAGGCCGGGAGAGTGTGCAGTTTGAGCACATCACCACTTGCACTGTGGCTTTATTACTAGGCTCTGTGGCTAAGCCCTGCATCCTCTCCACCATTACTGCTTTTCTTCCTTCCTGGTGGGTTAATTAATCCTTCTCAATGCTGGGCAGCAGTAATAGGATCAAGAAGAAAGCCTCTCCTGAGCTCCCAAGGGTGGCTGGCAGGAGCCCAGGAGGAGATGGAGCACAGCCTTCAGTCTGTTAATTGTTCAAGAGCAAATCATCTGTCAGCGGGAAGCAGAGAAAAAGACGCTGCTGAATTCAGAGCCGGAACAATAAATAACACTCAGAGCTGTGCCCCTGAGGAAAATAAAGCTGCCCACGTTTGCTTCTTGGGAAAACAAAGATGTTCAGAGTTCTGCAGGCCTGAGAATGTATGTAGCACGAGTCAGTAGAAAATACCAACCTGTTCAGACCGGCTGGCTCTTGGATCAACTCAGGGCCTGTAGATCTCTACCCCTCACTCTGCATACAGCTCAGAAAACCTCTTCTTAACAGGAAGGTCTCCTGGGCTGGAGTAAAGGAGCCCCTCACTTCTCCCCTTGCTTCTATACACTTAGCTCCAAATCTACCCTAAGCAGCCGCCATGGACTGAGGCAAAGTTGGAGGCCCTGGCTTCTGCTTGGCTCTACTCCTTGGAGGCCTTGTAGCCTCACTCTCCAGTCCCCTGGTGCACCACATTGCTTTTGGAAGCAGGCTCCTCCCAGCAACACTCCCAACTTAATCTTCTTCTTACCTCACTAAGAAAAAAGAAAGAGAAAAGAAAGAGAAAGAGAAGAAAGCTTTCTCTTTCTTTAAGAGAAAGTCAGAGAAGACTTTCTCTTTACCTGTATAAATCCTCCTCAAGGATGGAACTCCTATAATCATTTCCTCACCTCCAAAGCCCTCAGGGACACTTGTGTCCACCCAGAGGGACAGTGCACTGGGCTGACAGTGGAGGGAAAGGGAGTAAGGTTTCTGGGCTAGGTAACAGGTTCAGTGCTGAACTCGGCTACTTATAACTGGTGTGGTTTCAGCTGTGATCTACCTAGGCCGTTTACAAGTCTCCTTCTCTTCTAATGGAATGAGTGAGGATTGAAAGCTCCTGCTGCATAGAGCTACGCAAGGACTGAACTCTTTGTCAGCTTCTGAGAGCAATGCTCAAGAAGAGCTAGGGTGGCCACCTATCACACCTCACAGTGTTGACAGAGTTGGTGCCCATCTTTCTTGGAGTTCTTGGAGGAGCAGCCCGTCTCCCCCATTGCTGTATGCCCATCTCTTAGCCCTGTGTTCTCAAAAACCCAGGTAACAGAATTACCCATTTTCCTTGTAGTTGAGACTTGCAGTGCCTGCTACCATGCTCACTGTGAGAGGGCATCATCACAGGGTTTGTTTTGGCCAGTGACATATGAGAAGGGACAGGCTACCAGCCACAGAAAGAAGGTCCTGGACACATTACAGGACTTCACCAGCTCCCTTTCTCCCCTACCACGATCAGGAAATGTCTCAAATATGGGATATTCCTTTGTCCTGCACCCCAGAAGGGAGCACATAGCTTAGAACAGGGTCAGACAACACTGGCCAGAGACAGGCACACACTATCAACAAAAATAAGCATTTGATTGCAAGGGCTGGGCATTTTAGATTATTCCTTCCCACAACATAACTTGGTGAGATCTGGTTAAACAGAAATTGACACCTGATCCAGGAATGAATGAATGTATACATTGGGCTTTATCCAGTTTCCAGCCCAGATCCAGGCTCTGAATACACAGGCAAATCAACTACCTTCAGATATTTATTTTGAAATAACCATCTTATAAATAAAAGTGAGGCAGCAATTCTATTACCAGACACATCAGAATAGCCCTTCCCAGATGTCATACTGCAGGAAGTGTTGGAATGAAGAACGTGATTCAGTGGGAGAGCACTGTGTTCTGTGTACTTACAACCCTAGGTTTCACATCCAGAAAGGCAAAAGGCATCTAGGAGTTACAAGAAGGATAAGACCACTTCTCTGATAGATGCTGTTTCCAAGGTTTCAAATATGCCAGATAGACACCACACCTCCACAATCCAAAGAGCAAAGTGTGTTTACCAGACATAGAAACTGAGGCTTAGACACCATGTGAAGGTCACCATAGACACCAGTGGTGGTCAGATGTAAATTCCATCTGCCTAGTACAAAGGTCACACTATGGCCCTGAAAGAACACTGTCATAAGGAAAGTGTTTGGGGGACATCCCAAGGGAGCCTGGTCATCCAAGTATCCTCTCATTCTGACTGACAAACTTTATCCATGACCCAATACATCAGCAGCTAGAGACATAAGTGGAGTCAACCCAAAATGCAATATGGACATTAAGCAGACTGTCAATCATTTGGTCTTAGTAAATTGATTTATTTAATCAGATTATTTTTATCACAAAATGTTAAAATATGTACAGGAAGGAGATGCTACTTTGGTTAATGGGAAAGGGGAAAGAAAAAAGAATAGTTTCCACCTAGGGTCTTCAGTTGTATTTCTGTTGCTGTGATAAAATATCCCAGTTAAAGTCCATTGTTTCAGAGAAGTCAAGGCAGGAATTTGAATCATTACATCATAGTCAAGAGCAGAGCAAGAATAAATGTATAGATCCTTGCTTGCTTGCCTGCCCAAAACTAGGGAGTGGTACCACCCATGGTGGACTGTGTCTTCTTTCCTCAATTAATAATCAAGACAGTCCCTCAAACACATGCCCACAGGTGATTCTAGGTTGTGTCTGAAATGACAGTTAAAACTGATCAGCACATGTCTTCAAACCTAAAAACCTATAAGACAAAGCAGGGAGCTAATGAGAGAAGAGGGATGGGTGGCTGTTGGCACCTGAGGCCACAGAGAACAGCTGGCTGCTCCAAGGGATTGACACTCTACAAGGATGCCAGACTGCTAGAAGAAGGACATCTGGGCCAAGAAAAAGCCCTCAAAAGTTTCAGGGCTGTCAACAAGGTCAAGGCATGTAGACTTGCTCTGGAATACTCATAATTTCTCACAGACGCTGAAGACTGAATGCTTAGAAGACAAAGGACAGGGTGCCACCATCTACCAGGAGACCAGTGTGCTTATGAGGGAAAGACAAGGAGAGGACAGGCCAGCTGGGGGGTGAGGTGGCACCACAGGAAGCACATTCCTTTCCATATACCTTTTGCTTGGGCTGCCTTCTCTCTTCCCATCTCAGCAAGAGTCAAGTCAAAAGCAAACTCTGATAAGGAAAAGCCATTTGTTCCCGAATAAACTTCATTACTCTGCTAAATATCTTGACTGAATTTCATTTGATTCTACTCAGTCTCAATTCAATATTGTGCTTGGCCAGCTTAACCTTTTAAAAGGAGTTTTATTGATGGCATGTTATGGGGACATTAGCATTCCTCAAAAAAATTAAAGAAACAGAAAGAATTAAATTGCTTTGCTTAGCGATCTTAATTATCTGGAATAATTAGCTCCAGTCAATTCCCCCACAAGAGCTCTCCCGAGAAATCAGTGTTTGGGGAAACAGAAAGAAAGGAGGGCGCCAGGCTCGGGACAAAAGCAAGCATTTGGCAAGTTATTTGGGAATATCTAATTAACCCCGGGAGTGAAGTTGACAGTCACATCCACTTTCTTAGTGCTTAATTATTAAAAGCAAATAAAGAAAGTAAATACTCAGGGAGCCAGTCTATTGGATCTGGAAAATAGGAGTCACTCTGTGCCAACAGACACAATAATCCCTAAATACACAGGCATGTGCTTCTGTGCCTTCTGAGATAGTCTTCTACATCTCCCCTGAAAAGCTCCTCCCATCCAGAGAGCACCATTCCCTGCCCTAGGCTTCCAAGTAGCCCTTACAACTCTACGGTGGTTCCTTAGGTAGTTGTCTGCCCTCCCCATGTCCAGAGCACTGCGAAGTTTGGTTTAGCAGACACTCACCTCTGCGGTCATAGAAACCCAGCCACATTTGCTAGGGGTGAGTGTGGTAGAGTGATCTGCAGATCATATTCAACAAATCCTTCTGTTTTTTCTTTTCCCATTTTTGTATGTGTGTGCACATGTGTGCATGTATGCATGTGTATGAGTGCATTTTTGGTGTGTATAGGCATATGTGTGCATGTACATGTAGAAGCCAAAGGTTGATGTCAGAAATCACCCTTCCTCTGTCTTCCACCATATTCATGAAGGCAAGGTCTCTCAGTCAAACACAGAGCTCAGCAACATGGAGAACTCTTACTAGCTATCTTATTCTAGGGATTATCTGTCTCTGCCTTTTGTCTTTCTGAGGCTAGAATTATAGGGTTGTGGGGTCCTGCTTCTGCTCAGCCACAGGGCTTGGCCTCTCGGGAGGCAGAATGTGGGAAGTTGACTGCACTTACCCTATGCTGTCTTGTTGGGCTGTAGGGAAGCCCTGGGACACTACTTCGGGGATGGGGAAGCTCAGTCTGAGGCACAGGACAGCCAGAGCTGGCTTGGGGGTCCCTGGGCCTGCAAGGAGGCCAGGGCCATCTGGTTCTCAGGCTCTTGGGCACTCAGGCACTGCTGGATGCTGCAGAAAAGCTGAGAACAGAGTGAGTGAGGGCCTGCAGGCTGGATCTAGCCCCAGGGCCAGAGGAAAAGGAGGGGAGCTCCAGCTGGTCCCTCATGGAGAGTCCTTGGCTTGATGATGGCAGAGTTGAGCTTGGCTTGGGCTTGGTGGCAGCTGTGGCTGGGAGCACAGAGAGGCCTTCTACAGGAGATTAGACGGTGGCTCTATAGGCAAAGGCCTTCTCCATGGCTACTCACAGCGGATCCTGATGAAAAAGAGACAGCCGTGGTTTTAAGACATTTATTATCATGGTGGAAAGTGGATGAGTAAAACCATACCCCACTTCTCAGGGTGGGCCTGAGATTAAATACCTTTTGCAGGGAGGAGTGCTGGAAAGGAAAGCTTATTGGCTAAGCCTCCAGGCCTTTAGGTACCTAATTAAAACAGAAATCTGTCTTGAGCCTATCACTGGTAAGGTCACATCCCCACTACCTGTGGAGGAGTTTGGGACATTGCCCTTACATGACTGATGGCCCACAAATCTATGGAGGGCTGTGGTTAGTGACAGGGGTCTGGTGCTTGGGACCAGGAGAAATGCCTACTATCCCTACAGGGTCTCTGGGGCTTCTAGCTTTAGCTCAACCAGGAACCAGGCTACCTTTCATGGTTCTACAGCTGGAATTACAGGTGTGAAGCCATACCCAACAGGCATTTATATGGGCTCTGGGGATCTGGGCCCCAGTCTTAATCACTGAGTCATCTCCCAAGTTCCCTTTTTGTTTTGTTTTGTTTCTCCTTTCTCCTCCTTTCTTCAGCCTATTTCTTGTTTAGGTTCCACCATTACAGGCATTGATCCCAGAGATGACAAGCTTGAATTATGTTGAATTATGTTGAATTATGAACAATGTTGAATTATGCTCTTCATCCCACAGTATTGAATATTCTGCCAGGATTTAATTCTTTATGTAAAATTAAATGAACACTTCAGCCCCATTAGTATGAAATTTGCTTTCATTGTTAACAAATGACAAAACTATAATTATCCCAAAAAATTTTTAAGAGAAATATTTTTCTCTACAAAAGAAAGTGTTGTTTCCCAAAAAACTTTCATTTATTTATTTATTTATTTATTTATTTATGTTTTGTTTTATTGTGTTAGCTACAATTTCTTCCTCTTTTCTGGAAAAAATCTCATGAAATCACAGATGCTTAGTTTATATGCTTATATACCAATATATTTGGGGTCCCTTTGAAATTTCTCAGTTGAAAAGGGTTCAGGGTAGAAAGGGTTAAGAAATGCTGCTCTCAGTAATGCACTCTCGTGTGATATATTGTACTAGCTTCCTATTCCTATAACGAGACACCTGAGAAAAACCAACTTATAAAGACAGAAGTCTACAATCCCCTTCAAAGGTATGCCTCCAATGACCACAGGATCCCCAATCAAGCCTGGCCTCTTAAAGAGAAGCCTTTAATACCTGGTTCATTGAGAGACATTTAAAATCTAGTACATGGCACATGCAAGTAGAGGGTGAGGGTAGGGAGACCCAGCATCCCTCTGACTAACCTTCACCCCATGCACCACCAGCCTTCCTTTCCTCTGAGAGTTTTGTTCATTGCACCATCTTGGTCCTAGGTGTCTAAGAGAAAACTTTCAAGGGCTATCTTCCATCCTCTCTCCTACCCTACCATACCTCCAGCCAGCAAGTCCCAAAGGTTTAGCACCCAAATGTCTCCTGGATTGCTGTCTGCATCCTCATCATCTCCAACATCAGTGCTAGCACCATCACCTTTCTCCTTTGATAGTAGCCACCACCCAGCAGCCTCCTCACCCCCTCCAGCCTCTCTTCCATCATTCTTCTACCAACATTGGGCAGGAGATAGTCCCAAGCTCCCAGACATGTATCCAAGGACTTTTGAGCCCTGGCCCTGCCCTTCATTTAGGACCCACCCACTTCTGTACTTTATGTCCCTCTTAGTGACTCTAAACAGTCCACTGTTCCCTCAGCATCACGTGCAGTCCCTTTCTGCAGTGGCTTCTCTCCTCCTCTTTCCCACTGCCTGTCTTCCTGAACCCTCTTCCCACCATTCTCCTGTGCTTTGACCCTCGGCATTTAGGTCCGTGTTGTAAGTGACAATCATGGTGCTTGGTGCTTACTGTGCATTCACATTGGCCTGCTGAGCTGTTCCAGGCCATATTCCCTTTGACAGTGGAAAAGCCCAACCTGAGCCAAGATATGCTGTCTCCAGATGCACCAGAGAGGGCCAAAACAGCTAAGCTTTCTAGAGAGTGCACCCAGGTCCCTTTGTTTTTATGTGTTAAAAGGCAGAGGGAAACAGGCTGAGGGATCCTGGACTACCTAGGCTAAATCTTAGCTCTGCCTAGCTTCTTCAAATAACCATTGGAGAGATACACGATCTCTCTGGACTTTGGTGACTTGTCTGTTAGAGTTCTTTTCTTAAGGAGAAAAATAATTCTGTAAAGCCCTGGCATAGTGACTAATGTGACATCAACACCCACAAAGCCTAGCACTGTTGCTTCTACAACTGACACACACAACTTACAGATCTCTTTTTACATAGAACTTAGCTTCCTCATATATCATTTCTAACTGTAATTATTGCTTTAAAAAATCCAAGTTTCTCTTTTTGTTCCCTCTGAGACAAGGTCTCCTGTTGCCCAGGCTGGTCCTGAACTCACTATGGTACCAAGAATGACCCTGAGCTTCTGATCTTCCTGCGTCCATTTTGGAATCATAGGCATGTGCTGTCTCATTTGGCTTATGTAGTGATGCTGATCAAAGCCAGGGCTTTGTGCATGCTGAGCAAGTACAGATATCACCACCCCAGTTTCTTCTTTAAGTATGTATTACATGCCGAGCGTGTACAAGGTCCCCAAGGTACCTTTCCTGCTTAGTCTTCATGATGGTGATGATTATGAAGGTCAAACACATTAAAAATTCAGTTCCTTTAACATTTCAGTCTCTAAAAAACAAAATCCAAAATCTCTCTTTGTTTTTAAAGTTTGAAGTCGCTTAGCTATGAGTTCCTGTAAAAATAAAAAATCAAAATTAAGTTAAATACTTCCTTACTTCAAAAGGGAAGAACCAGGGCACACATTTGCAATCTGAACAAAGCAAAACCAAATTCCAACTGCATAAGTAATTCAAGATCCAACCAATGTCTGGGGTGCACTCATGAACTTCTGGGCTCCTCCAAAGGCTTTGGGTCACTCCTGTCCTTGGTGCTCATTCCATGGCATTGGCATCTCCAAAATGCTGGAGTCCTCTGCTGCAACTATGCTGCCCATTCACCAATAGTCTCTCATAGGCTCTCTTCATGGTGCCAAGTCTCAACTTCTCTGTATTGTCCCTTTAAATCCCATGCCTTCAACTGCTCCTGAGGCTGCAGCTTCCCCAGTGGACTCTCCTGATCTTGCACAGAGCCAATCCTCAGCTGCTCTCCATGATGCCTTCATGCTTTGAAAACCAGTACCACCTGGGTGGCTCTTTTCTACCAAGTTTGGCTGCCAGCATGATGTACAACCTTAGCGGACTCTGGAACACACCTTCTGTGTGCTCCCAGGAAACACTTCCCAGAAGATTTTACCTCAATGATGCTGGTCTCTTGTTAATCACCCCTAATTTCTTAGCTTCAGCTAACCAGCCTCAAGTGTCCCAGCAAAGCAAAGGTTTCACTTTAGTAGTTCTGGTATCTTGTTTTTCAGACTCAGTAACCAGGACAACTTCCCTTTCGGTATCAGCTCCCGAGTCCTCGCTGTGGTTAAGGGAGACTACAGAGGAAGAAGTCGGGTCTCAGGACTAAGAAATTTGCTGAAGGTACATGTTATGAAATAGCACTGTGACTGAGACGCAAGTCTGCCAGCGTCAAGGACTCTAGTTCCTTTGCCTCACAATCTTCCCAGCATGGCCACTGCTTTTTATTTAAAAATAATAGTTGTTTTTACAAATTGTACATAAAGATGGAGAGATGGGGAGTAGAGCTTGGGAAACCTAGGCTTGAAAGTGTGACATTCTGAGAGAAAGCCTGTGGTGGTTTGAATGAGAAATGTCCCTCAAGTGCTGAGGGGCTTGACCAGTCTGTCCCCAGTTGGTGGCGATGTTTGGGAAGGTTAGAGATGTGGCTTTGCTGGAGATAGGCTTTGAGAGTTTGCTCATTCTGCTTTCTGCTTGTGGTTGAGGATGTAAGTGCTCAGTTTCCCGTTTAGGCTGCCTGCTGTCATGCTTCCCTGCCATGATAAACTCTTATCCCTCTGGAATTTTAAACCAAAATAAACTCCTTCTATAACACCTTGTTGGTGTTTATCGCAGCAACAAAAATGTAACAAATACCAAGTCACAGGTTCTGATCTTTTTGTTTGGTTGGTTTTTATGGGGTTTTGTTTTGTTATTTCACAGCTACTGGCATTTTGCCTGAATGTATGTATATGAATCATGTACATGCCTGGTAACCAGGAAGGCCACAGATTGTGTCAGATCTCTTGAATCTGGAAGTACAGATGGCTGTGAATCTCTATGTCGGCGCTAGGAATCAAACCTGGGTCCTTTGCAACAGCAACCAGTGCTCTTAACTCTGAGCCATCTCCCCAGCCCCACAGGTCCTGTTTTTAAGGTTCTTGTGAGAGAAACTCATGAATGGATTAACTGTACACAAGGAACAAGTCAAGTCTCCATTTATTTGGAGCCCCCACACCTTGGAGTTGTTCCCAGTCCCTTGTCCAGAAATCCTGCTTTGTTCTGTCCCCCAAAGCACCTGAAAATCCTCTTCCCAGCAGTTTGATGATCACAGGCATCAAGAGATACCTGTCTGGGCTGAGAAAGAGCTGGCTGCATTGCTGCTGCTTCTGGTCAGATCCTGTCTGCAGGACCAGAAACATTCAGTGCTCACCTCCCACCAAGCAACAGCCAGGGTGCTTCTCCCCTGACCCAGCTCCTGTGCCACCCTCTCCTCCCAACCTCTGGGCCCATCACTAATGCTCCAGATGGGCTGGAAGGAAGGCCTGAGGCAAATATTGGCTCTTGAAAGGTTAATAATTTACAAATGAACTACAGCTGATAAGAAGTCTGGGCTTCTGCTGCCAGGATACAAGGGGACGTGATATGCATGCAGTCGGCCTCCTATGGTGGGAACAAAGCATGAGGAGGCAGGAGTCCCCTTTATAAAAGCCTCAGGAACGTGATTAAGATGCTTGCTCCCTCAAGTAACAGTGGGAGCTGTGTGATAGGGGTTTTGGTCAAACCACACCAAAAAAACATGCAGTAGACGCAGCCCCCTCTCCACATCTATGCTGCCTTGGTACAGTCCACACTTCAAGCCAAGAAGCACAACCATTTTCTTTATTCAACTGCACAGACCTGCCACTTCACCTCCTCTACCTCCCACAGGGCTCCTCTCTGGAGATACAGGTGCCCCTGGAAAGGCAGGTGCTTCTATTGGCTCCTCCACAGGGGGAAAAACAAAGTTCATTTCACAAGTCATTTGGGAATGCATAGGACTTCAGAAGGCATCTAAAAATGCAAGGGCAGCCTGCACATTCTTAGCCTGAAAGAGGCCACAGTGAATAGACTGGAGAGGTGGCTGCAAAGAAAGGAGGAAATAAGAAAGAGGGGCAGGGCTGTTTGCATGAGGGATCATCACAGTGAGATCCAGGGGGACAGGTGAGGATCAGGAGGAAATGGCAAGGTGGGAGGCTGTTGCTGGGCAGAAATGACAGGGTGGGAGCCTGAGGGATCATCTGTTGCCAGAAACTGATCCATTGTCTGAACTGACACACATGGCGATATGTTCAAAAGAGAGGACATTTAATCATTTCAGAGATTTTTCTCTTGTAGAGGACAAGAGACTCCTTTCATGAATCTCTGCTAAGAGGTCCCCCATGAGGCAGCAGGATGGTGATGCCTGCCTCATTCAATGCTGACCTGACCCTACAGTCGAGCA
Source organism: Rhynchomys soricoides (assembly GCA_019843965.1). Lineage (NCBI taxonomy): Eukaryota > Metazoa > Chordata > Mammalia > Rodentia > Muridae > Rhynchomys > Rhynchomys soricoides. Next base: position 1,050,066 of record JADRCH010000057.1, read on the forward strand.
CTGAGGCCAACCCAGCACAGAGTCCAGCCCCACACAGAGGTCAGAGCAGCAGAGAAACCAGCCCAGCACAGAGTCCAGAACAGCACAGAGACCAGCCCATCACAAAGTCCAGCCCAGCACAGAGGCTAGCCCAGCATAGAGGCTGGCCCAGCACAGAGTCTAGCCCAGCACAGAGGCCAGCCCAGCACAGA
>JADRCH010000057.1:1050266-1081425 GCA_019843965.1 Rhynchomys soricoides
GCACAGAGGCCAGCCCAGCACAGAGGCCAGCCCAGCACAGAGGCCAGAGCAACAGAAGCATGCTCACAAATCACCTATGTGATCATTATTTCCATATTTCTTCCTGTTGCTGTGATAAAACACTCTGACCAAAGCAGTTTACAGGACAAAGAGCTTAATTTTGCCCTTGATTTTTCTCCCCTGGCCATCTTGGTAGGGAAGCAGCAGTAGCAGAAGCAGGTACTTGAGGGAACTGTGCATATTGCATCCTCAGTCAAGAAGCAGTTAAAGGTGAAAAGTGGTACTCAGATCACTTTCTCCATGTGTACAGTCCATGATTCCTGCCCAGTTCCCTTTCCCCATGTGTAAAGTCCTGAGTCCTGGCCCAGGGAAATATCACCCGAAGTAGGTGGGGCTACTCCACCTCAATTAGTTCAGTCAGGATAACCCCTCACAGACACAGACATGTGCAGAGGCCCAAATCCTAGGTGATTCTAGATTCTATAACATTGATGATCAACACTAATCATCAGACTCACACTGTACACATATGCATGCACATACATGTGCACAGATGCAAATGCCTCCACATACCTAAGACCATCTAGAGGGTAACCAGCGACCATACCAAAGACTTGCAGAATAGGTGGGATCCAAGGCTGAGGGTTCTAGTGGGAAGTCCCTCAGCCCTGTGCTCCTTATTCTGAAATGTTCTTCCTGATCATAACCACATACTTCCCATGTTTGCCCATTCATCTTCCCAGAGGTTACTGGCCAGAGGAGCTGCCCTCCCTATGTCCTGGTTAACTGCTCCCCCTGACCAGAGAGAGCAGCTAAGTTGCTGGGGAGTGTTCCCTGGTTACAGCTACTCAGCTCAGAGGCTGGGCTTCCTACATACAGCATGGTGTATGACATCACATTTTCTACAAGGTGAAGGTTTGTCCAGAAAAGCAAAGAGTCATGGACAGGGAGCCACACAGTCAAGGAACTTTGAAGGAAGGACCCAGGTTCTGAGAAATTCTGTGGGATAGTACAGGCTGCTTAAATCTAGATTAACTTGGATTTAATTTACTTGCAAACTAATAATGCTAATTAGCACTATTCATATTAATGCTAATGAATATTAATTACATAGTTGATGGACAGAGATCTAATTCAACCCTATTCAGATACCTACTTCCTGCCCATGCCTCCAGCTAGAGACATCTGGTTCTCAAATCACACAGCCCTGTATTCACGGCTTCATTTTTCTCTCTGGCCAGTTATTTCCCTCTTGCCTTCAAAGAAGGACCATGAGGTCTGTGACAGGAGAAGCCACATCTTACCTCTCATTTTAGCTCATACACCCTGGTACTTGCACATAACAGTTCTTGATAAACAGTATTTGCGAAGTGGATGAGCAAATGCATGATGGGACATAGGTTGAGATAAATAAATTATCTCAAGCGATGGTATTTGATATTTTTCCTAGGAATGTGTGGAGTCCTGATCCCTGAAGCTAGGCATGCTCAAATCTTTCAAGAGATGCCAGTCCACACAGGGATAGGAAAATTGAGGCATAAACAGACTCTGACCTTGAAGTTTCCTTGGACTGTAGGAGGGCAAGGGATGGTGTTGCTTCCACCAGGGGACACATCCAGTACAACTCCACCCCCAGAGCAGCAGAGGTAAGAAAATCACTCAAGACACATCTGCCCTAATCTTGCAACAAGATCATGTTAAAAGCAATTTTTCAAGCCTGAGTAAGATGTTTATGGCCTGATAGACGATGGCTGGCAAACTCATTTTATCATAAATATCACAGCAGATAATACACTTCAGTATAAATGATGCATCTGCCTTTGCCAGGATCTCGCCATGAGTAATGTCCCTCCGATACCAGCTTCTAAAAGATAAACAAATTATGGGTGGTAATTACCCGAAGTTTGATTTTCTTCTTTTATGAGCTTTCCTTCACCCTAATCACATTCAGGGTGGGAAGATGGAGACATGAATGGGTCTTAAAGTGGAGAAGCAAAGGGCCTACTTCCCTGCTGGGGGGGGAAGCTGAAGACTGAGCATGTTTCCATAGCTCTGGGATAAAAGGAAAGATGCAGTAAGTAGGAAATATGCAGAAAGCAGAGAATTAGGATGGGGAGAAGGCAGAGACTCCTCCAGCACACACTTATTTAGAATATGCTTATGCCACAGATAAATGCTTTCTTTGACCCATACACATATTGAACACGGCTGTGCATACAACCACTCCCACCCCAGCTCAGGTTTCTCTTTGCATATTTTGAAGCCCACTGAGGCTCCTGGCCCTGACTCATTATTCTGAATACTGACATTTACTCCATTGCCTGCTAGCATAACATGACATCTGCAGCCATATTTGTTGTTGTTGTTGTTGTTGTTGCTCATGATCCTTGACTCTGGCAAGTCTAAGAGAACAATCCAGGGACCCCGATAGGTGTGAATTTGGCAGAGAGAATGAAGCAGCCAGTGGCCTAAAGCCAGAGCAACTCCAGTGAGGACCAGAGTCCAAATCTGCAGACCGGCTCTGGACTGGAAAGAGAAGGACACAGAACCTAATGTAAACATAGCAGATGTAATGAAGTTCCACAAAGCAAAAGACTGGAATCCAGACCAAAATGTTGGCTGAGTTCCCTCCGAGGGCTCCACAGCTGAGTCCTCCCTTGTCTCTCCCTAGGACCACATAGTAAGCAAATTCCTTGGTGTTCTCATGCCTCTAGCCTTGTGTCCAGGGTCACATGTTGTCCCTGGCTACTTTTCTAGGACAGTGTCAATGTCAGTTAAGCCCACATCATGCTCCATTGTGACTTCAACTAAATAAAGCTGCCTGATTCCATTTCTAAGTAGGATTTCACTGTATGGTTCTTCATGGAACATAAATCTGGGGAGGGGGGGAGCACAATTCAACACAGTGAAGTAAGGAAACGAGAGCCAGGCTGAGAAGGAAGACTGAGAAATCTAAGCAGAGACGGCTGGAGGAAGAGAGAGACTGAGGCAGTGATTGAGAAACGGGAAAAGAAACCTGGGGAGAGATGAAGGGAGGGTTAAAAGGGTCGAGAGGATGAGGAAGAAGGAGAAAAGAAAGGGAGAAGGAGGGAGAGGGCAGGATGGAGTGGAAGGCGGGGGGGGGGGGGGAGCTGAGGAATGCAGCCACTGCTAGGGAAGCAAACACACTTACACACCAATCCTGAACACTAAGTGTGAAGACAAAGGGTTAGGGTTAGTGTTTAGTGAATTTCCCCCAAAATGCACACTTCTCACAGACTGGGCCCGGTGCCAGCCTAAAACTGTTTACCGGAGCCAACGGCACTATAACAAGCAGTCTACATGTGTTTTCAAGTAGTCAAAGACAGTGAACTGGGGTCCCTGGGACCTCTGGCACCTGCACATCCCACCCCCCCCCCCCCCCCCCCCATGACTCTGACTCCAGAACTTCCAGTTTTATAGCAGACAGCATGACTGTTGGGGAAAACAAGACATTATTCACAGCAGAGGCAGAGTGGTTCTGTGCTTTGTTTACCTCCTCTAGAGAAGAAAGCAGGCCACCCAGGAGCTGAGATGACAATTTCCCCTAAGGAGCATGTTCTGAGGGCTACAGGGCTGCTGCTATCATTCATCCAAGATGTCATCTATGTTACTTTCCAGCCACCATGCTCTGGTCTGCTCCAGCTTCCTGGAATCTTTCAAAGCCCTCTAAAGGGAGACTGTCAGAGTAGCAGCAGCCAAAATAGACCCTGGATGTAACAAATCTAAATTAACAGGAAGAAGGAGACCTTGGGGCTGGCAAGAAAGTTTCTCCCCTCCCCTGGGGGGGGGGGGTGAGCACATATATCTGTGCCCATGTGCTTGTAGGTGTGCATTGCATGCCTCTCTCTCTCTCTCTCTCTCTCTCTCTCTCTCTCTCTCTGTGTGTGCGCACACGCGTGTGTGTATGTGCATATAGAAAGCAGGTAGAGGCAAAAGAAAGGCCCTCGATACATACTCATTCATTTCCGAGTCCCTGGCCTCTGGAATACTCTTTATCATTGGAATAGTCACTCACTCACTTGGCAGAAAGGCATAGAACAGGCATAATTTATGAATGAGATCACCTTGCTATTATTTTCTTTTGCCATACTAGAAATGAATGAGTTTGGCTTTAGGGTAATAGTTCCCCCACCCCCACCCCCTGCACTCCCTTTTTGTCCTTGAGAACCATCTTTTGGAACAGAAAAGCCTCTCTGTCCACGTCTCTGCTGGAGAATTGGTCATGTCAGCCTTGACCAGCACTGAGAGGGGAAGCTGAGGGAGAAAGGGTGGAAGGACAGGTGCAGCCTGACACAATGCCATCCCCAGCCTCCAGCCCATGCCACACAGACAGGAAGAAGAGCCTCTGCCATCAAAGCATCTACTCCCATCAAAGCTAGAACTCCCAGGCTTCCTTCTCCACGTCAAGAAAGGCTGTGAGATGCACAGTCATGCCTTCTCAGGAACAACCATATAAAGAGCAGTGAGTTAGCAGATGCTGCTCCCCAAGGTCTGACAGTGGAGGGTCCTAGCGCCATTGGTTGCCATAGTAACCTTTATTCTTCCTTCTGTTGCCATATTTACTCATTCATTTGATATCAGCATATTGATAGTAGACGGTATGTTAAGTACTAGAGGCATCAAAAAGAAAAACAAAACCCAGGTTATAATGTCAATTCATAGCAAAAAGCAAGAAGGGAAAGGTGTGAGGAAAGCTGAGGGCTCAGGCTCACAAACTATGGAGTTGGGTTCTTCTACTATGAATGGGCTGTTTTCACCTCTCTTACGGGGTGCAGGTGGCTCTAAACTCACAAATGAGTGTTTGTGCCTCTTCCTCTGCTAGTGTCTGGCACCCTCCGCTTGAAAGCCTCCGTAGTTCATTCCACAATAAGGCGGGCAGTGCAAAAACCTCAAGGTCAAGGTCCTAAGAGAAGTCTAAACAGAGTGGTCATTTTGGAAGCCTGCAGAAGGAGGTGGTTGTTGCTAATACCCTGACACAAAGGAGGCTGACTCCCTGGATCCCAGGCTGAAAGAGAAGGCTGCATATGTGTGAATCCATGAACTAAGCAGGCCAAAGCCACCATGGATGTAAGCAGTACTGAGAAGCAGTCTATTGGGATACTGTCTGTGTTCCTGTAGTAATAAACTTAAGCACGCATCCTGACTTCCTGGTGGGACATTCATGTGGAGACATTGACTTTTAGTCCCTGACCAGTGAAGGTTTTACTGGAAAGCAGTACAACCTCAGGGTTTAGGGACTCACGGTCCCAAGGTCTTTCTCCTGTCCCCGATATGCCAGGGAGCCTCTGGGTAGGTGGAGAGAGCAAAAAGGAAGTCACAGTAATATGCTCTTTCTTGCTTTGCCTCAGGCCATGCTTCTGACCAGCCAATCCTCTTAGTGCCATCCCTTACCAGATCATTTGTGTGGGTTAACTCCTCTTCTGAGAACACCACCCTCTGTGACTGTGTGTAGGGTTAGTTGTAGCAACCTCCAACCACCACTGGCCTTTGAGTGGCCTCACCCTTCCCAGCAGCTCCCTGCAGCCACCAGCCTTTGAGTAGCCCCACCCTCCCCATTTAGCGTTCTGTTTTCTCATCGTTCTAACCCTTCCAATCAAGTTCTACTAGATTGACTAAAAGCCTGGCATGGGTTCTGTCTCCCTAACTGAAAGGTATGTTCTCCATGGTTTGAGTATAAAGGTATTCAAATTGAAAGGATGTTGGGTTATCTGCAGGACCTCCAAGGATGTGAGAAGCTATGCAGCAGGATGTGGAGACAAATTTACCCCTACCCCAGGAACTTCTGTGAAGATGTCACCGGAACTGCTGCTGACTGCTGGCCTCTAGGACCACAGTGCCAGGCTACCATCACAGAACCCTGGGTCCTATCTTTGTGGCTTCAGAAACCAGCTCCCAAATCAACCCCAGGTTCTGGCTGGCTGGTTGGGTCTGCTTATGTATCCTATTCTCGTTTCAGAGGATGAGCCATGGAGAGAAGGTGACTTTTCACAGCCGAGTCAAATAAGATTTTAGGTCAAAAACTCCCCAAACATCAGCAAGGAGATCAGATGCCCAGGACACCTAAAAAATAATGCATTTTAAAGTTGTAAGTATTTGTTATGGACATAAGCAGAGAAGTCAGGGCTGGGTTACAGACCTGGGGTCAACATATAAAGAGTGAAATCTCATCAGTATCTCTTGGTCCGTTCTGACAGAGATCTGAGGATTCTGTGCAAGAGCTACAGGCTATGAGTATAATCATCATCCCTTCTCAGTGCCCAGCAAACGGATGCTGGGCTGGCAACAAACCCCGCTGTAATTGCCGAGGTAGGTAGGGCACCCTACCCAGAACTGCATGTCTACCCGGCTAGGGACCCTAATAAGATGTTAGATTTAATGCTAGCCCTAGTCAGAGAGAAATTAAGGAGGCTGGAATCTGAATGGCTTCTGAATGTACTCTGAGATTCCACAGAGTCCTAAGTCTGGGGCCTTTTACACAGATCTTCACATGGGCATGGACCTGGCATGCAGTTCACTGATAATCTGAACCCACATCTCTTAAATTGGGCTCCAGGTTCAAAATCCCTGCATTGCTGCTTCAAGTCAAGGGGACGTGACACCTGTCACTTCCCACCACACAGCTTTCCCATTCCCTTAACTACCTGCAGCCTTTCTTAACAACTGACACCTTCTCCTGATGGATTCCATTTCCAACTCCCCGTCAAACAGCCTGCTTTCTCTCTTCATTTTCCAAGCCTTTATCCACATCCATTAGGCAGAAGAGTGGATTTCATTATGATCATTACCAACGTGGACAGGCAGCCAAGATTTAATATCTGTTGGTCAATAACTGCTTTCCTATCTAATCGCTCTAATGGCCATTTAGAGGGGACTGTGACCTTCCTGTCCTTCTTGTTTCCAAGGGAGCATGCTGACTCTAACAGAGGAGCCATAGGATCTGGGTATCTTTGGACCCATTTCTCCTGAATTAGTTTAGGGGATGTGTAGCCAGGGTAGAGATCCAGAGGCCTACAGCTCATCCTCCAAGTCTAATCTCTGCCTGGTACCCAGTGGAGCCCTTTCTGACCCCAGTCCTCTCTCTTGTCTGGGTTGTCCACATATACATTTCTTTCATTCATATTCTTTCTTACCTAGCAAGATTTCAGACTCTCTAAGAATAGAGATTTTCTTGATGAATCAGAGAGGCAGAAAGGGGATGGGCAAGGGTGGACTGAGGACCTTACACTGGAGTAAACAATGTTTCAGAACACTGGCCTGGCTGTGGAGGAAGTATGGGGTGTGTTTCCTCTAAGGTGAGTTTGGGGTTCCTGACTCCAGCCATGAATTGTGCTACTGTAGCTGCAGGAAGAGCTGGTGGTGAGGAAGGAGAGGGAGAAAAGACTGAGCTAAGGACAAAGATCACATGTAACTACAGGTATTTAGGATCTGGCAGCAGGAATCAGCCATGCTCCAAGACTGCCCCCTCCCAGGAGCCCCAAATCATAGGCTACCAGATTAAGGAGATACAGGGCACATCTCTGGGGGAAGCAGAGTTCAACTCAAAATCAGAGAGAGGAAGATGAGATCTGAAGAAAGACCTGTTCTTAGAGAGTGATGCCTGAATTCTTAGCTGCTCCTTTACCCCATACCACACAGGGACTTCTCCAGGCTTCAGAGAGGACCTTGACACCACAGGGACTTCTCCAGGCTTCAGAGAGGATCCTGACACCACAGGGACTTCTCCAGGCTTCAAAGCTCTGGAACCTGTCCTGCCCTGAGTTTGGGGACCTGCTCTTCTCCAGTCCTGAGCTCTAGGACCAGTCTTCCTTAAAGCTGGTCCCAGATATGCATCTAACCCTAAGTACTGGGAAGGTTGAACAATTTCTTACTTTCTCAGCTGTGGAGACTCGAGCTGCGGTCCTCATTGACTCAACTCTGCATAGTCAGAAGCTACGAAAGTGAGGTCCTGGCTAACACTTCCTAACCCCATAGCACCTGCAGTCCTGCCACTTCTGTAATGGGCACCCCGATACATCAAGTAAACCCAGCTCGCTCAACAAGCATATCCCTGAAAGATGATAGAATTTCTGCTGGTCACAGCAGGCCACCTTAAGAGTTCCTGCTGGTCACAGCAGGCCACCTTAAGAGTTCATTTAAACTTCCCAGTTATCCTTCCTATCACCTTTGGGCTCTCAAAAAATGAAAGAAACCAGGATTCAAGTCTGAGCTTATTAATCTAGAACCTTAAGTAAGTTAATCTCTCAAGGAAGGGGGGGTTGAGAAAGCCAATCCTTAAGATGTCTGTGTCCACTTTCTAGCTAGCTCACCATTACTCACCAACCTTACACATCAAACAGAAGGATCTGACAGTCATTACTATTGACTTTACCTCATCACTAGTTTATGACTAAGGATATCAGGCTGTAAAATATCTATTTATGGCTGGTGGGAAGAACACTCAGGACTCTGGGCACTATGGCTTGGCTCGGTATTTTCGGGAAGAGCTGGCAGACTGTTTGCAGAGCTAGGCACAAACTCTCTTCAAAAGACAGATCACCATATAAATATTTTAGCATCATAGATCACTAACTCTTAAGTCATTCAAAAGATGGATGAAAGACTTTGGGAAGGGGACACCCAGGAGGCAGGATGATGAAGGACCAACGGCCTTCTCGTGCTGGCTGCTTCCCCCGGATTCTGTTTCAAGATTTTAGTACATTTTTAATCACTTCACTATCACTTATAAAAACCAATAGCAGGTTCCTTGTGGAAGAAGAAAATAATGATTCAAGCACGAGTCATTTTCCAATTGATTTTCTTTCTGTCCATTTCCTTCTGACCTCGGTTGGGAAGGCACAGCCTCACCCTTCAGAGTTACCATAACTTAGCCCTCACTCATGGACTTTGGTTAAGAAATGGCTTGGTAATTTTTTCTTATGTCCCATGGGGCTACATTTCAGGTGGTTAATCATCTTTACAGCCCTAAAATAGTTGGGATTTATGGAAAGCATTTGAACTCAATTGAAGAAAAAAACAACCAGACTGACCAAATTTAAGGTTAATTTTCACTTTCATTGTGGGTGCTAATTTATGGTCAGGCAATGATTGTAAGGCTTTATGCCAAACCCTTGGGGGATTATATTTTTTGTTATTATTCACCCAGTTTTATTCTCTGGGTCAAATGAATCATACACCAAATGCCATGGAACAACATGGTCTCAGGATGGAACCGCACAGTCTCACACATATGATTCAGAGTCTTTGTCTCCAAATATATAAATCTCCTAGGAAGAAGGTCTGGGGAGGCATTGTGATATCTTATTCCCCCTATGATGAAGATGTCTAGTCCTTCAAAGGTTAGGGTTTTGAGTGTTCGGTGCTCCTGGGAGCTGAGCTGGGTTCCTGGCACTGAAGTACCCAGTACTTTGAAGAATTACCTAGAGTATGCCACCTGGCATCATAGTACCTAGTACCATGAGAAATTACCTAGAATCCTAGGACCCACCACCCGGCTGTGCCTTGGGCTACACCTGCCCTATAAAATACCTCTAAGGGCTATGTCAAGGCTACTACCTGGGGCTGTGAACGTTGACCTTTGGCTTCCCTGATCCTGCCCTTTCTGCCTCTAGAGCCTCTTCATGATAAGGTCCCCTACATACTGGTTCTTTCAGTATCTGTCTACATTGGGAAACTGAACTGCTCCCCAACAAGATGACCCTCTTATTCCTCATGCGTAGCAGATCATATCTCTCTATCTCACACACACACACACACACACACAGAGGTGGGGGCAGGTTCCCAGGATGCTCGGGTCACCCTTTACCTAGACAAGCAATCAGGAGGCCTATGAGACCAACATTTCCCAAAGAGGACCTGACTGTTGCACCTGCTCAGTGACTTCCACAGGCTCTTGCAGGAAGTTGGTTCCACTGTCTGCCAGAGCTGAGCTGGGTTGTCTTTTATGTTCCCCCATTACATCTGACCTCTCCACGTCCCCCAGACCTGCTGGGTGAGAGAGATGTTAATTTCTGCTCAGGTATATCAGAAGCAACTTTTCAAAAGCTTATCTAAAGGGAGTATCTGTGAAGACTGGAATTACAAAGTTTTGACTATCAAGATGGAAGAACCTACCAGGAAAAGTCACTCTGTGTACCATTGGACCATAATAATTTGAATAAAAGCTCCATAAGAAGAAAGAGACTCATACTCAGCAACTGATCCTGCCTTTTCTGCCATGTCAGACCCTAGCTCCTTGCACAATGTACTATCTTCACCTCCACCAGCTCACAGAATAAGAATATCATCTCTCTTTTACAAAATAGAAATAGGAACCTAAGCCGATTAAAAGTACAGCTCAGCTAGGAAACTGCAGATCTGGGCTCTGAACCCAGGCTTCTCTTCTCTCCACAACTCTGTTTTCTCCTTCAGCATTTTCATGGTGACAAGCATTCTCTGTCAGCATTTCCATGATGGTGAGCATTCAGCTTCAGAGGGTGTACTAAAGCCAGAGTTCCCATCCTGAACTGCTGGCTGTGGGTGTGGGATGTCTCACCCCAATTGTCTCTGCTGTCCCTGCAGTCACTTGCCAACCTGGTGAAAGGTGTAGATTGAGCCTCTCTGAGCACTTCTTGCCTCTGGGGGAGTGTTGGATTCTGACTATCCCTGTCCTAGACCCCTCCACAGGCCACCTTGGATAAATCCTCCGTCTTTTCCAGGCCCCTGAAGCCTTGCCCTGGCATTCTTGATTCTGCAGAACTGCTCCTCAAGGCATGGGTGCAGAAGGAAAGGTTCTGGGTTTGAGCCCCAAAGGAAACTTCCACCAGACCACTGCTCAGACAACTCACCTAGAAAGGAAACTTGCAGAGAGGGGTCAGGGAGTCTGAGTGGTCTTCCTAGTGTATGAGCACACATCATCATTAGGCAAAGGACCTTTAAGCTCTGGACTAAATGTTCATTGAAGTGCCTGGTGCCCGGCATGATTTTAAGAGATGATTAGGAGGGCTTGGTCAATAGAGTGCTCATCTGGCATGTATAGTTCAGCCCCCATAACACTACATAAAACAAGGCATGCTGGTCATGCCAATAATCACAGAGGTGGGAGAGGCAGGAGTTCAAGGTCATCCTCAACTACCTACTAAGTTTAAGGCCATCCTGGGCTCCATGAGACATGGTCGAAAAAAAAGAAAGAAAGAAAAGAAGGGATAATGGAAAAAAGGGAGGGAGGGAGGGAGGGAGGGGAGAAGGAGGAAGGAACAAAGGAAGGAAGGAAGGAAGGAAGGAAGGAAGGAAGGAAATGATTACTCAAAATAGCCTCAAATAAACTCAGAACATTCCAATGGGCTTAGAACTTGCCTTCATAAATAAGAGATCATCCATTTAACCTTTTCATTTTTTCAGACCTAGAGACTAAACCCAGGACCTCATGCATGCTAGACAACTGTTTTGCCTCCAAGCTTCTCCCCACTGGCCTCAGTTTACTTGGCTGTGAGTCATCCATGGCCCTGTGGGCTCAGCCTCTCCTACCCTGATAGTCATCCCACTTCCAAACTGACCCTCAGATCTACTGGGAAAGAGGTCAACAGCCCTCAAAAGACAGCCCCCCTTTCTCTTCTTGACCTCTTGTTCTTCATTTTCTCCCAGTACAAAGGACAGTACAGGGGCAATGAGACCCACATGCTCAAGGCTCACATCACTACCATGCTTTCCATGGACTTTTCTGGCCCTACAGAGCAGCAGGTGTGAACAAACGGATCCAAAAAGAGATGAGAGAAACAATCAGTAACTAGTAAGAAATGTCAGCACACCAGTGAGAGCTGAATCGTGTCCCTGTGTCCGTAGGAAAGACACTAAAGTCCTAGCACACTATGACCTGCAACTGTGTCTTACTTGGAATGTCTTTGCTAAAAGAAGTCAATAGATTAGAATGCACACTCAACAAAGGGGAATGCTGTTCTTACACAAAGATACTCAGACAATGGAGAAGGTAGCCATGTGGAGACAGAGGACGGGGTCACACAGAGAAGGTGGGCCACTCTGAAGCTAGGAAGAAGAGAGACAGAATTGCCCTCAGCAGCTTCAAAAGGAGCATGGCTCTGCCCACACCTTAATTTTGGACTGGCCTCCAGAACCAGGAGAGAATACATCTCTCCTGTTTTAAATCACACAGGTTTTAGTCAATCTGTTAGAGAGACAGTAAGAAACTAATATCTACACCATGGGGGTAAAATGACAAAGTGAGACCAAAAACTGAACCACAAGAGAAGAAATGCAGATGGCAGTGTTCAATTTCAGCAGTAATAAAATAAATGTGACTAAAGTTACTTCTTCTTACAGCAAAGATTTAAAAGAATTCTAATGCCTGGCATTGGCAGGGGTGGCAGACATAGGAATAAAGAAGAGCAAGTCTTCTAGAGAGTAATGGGGTAATACACATTAGAGGCCATAAAAATCCTCATATTCAAGGAAATAATTAGGTACGTAGGGGAAAATCTGGGTAAGAAACCATCACAGCCCTGCCTGTAACAGAAAGACAAAAAGAGAGAGAAATTTAAAGTTCAGAGGAGTAGGGAATCATTAAATAATTTATGTTATGTTCACTCGAAGAGATTATCATGAAGCTATTAAAGATGATGAAGTCGATCTGTATTTATCAAAAAGGAGAGAGTTCAAGTATATAGCCAAGGGAGAACGCTACAGAACAGTCTAGTAGAACATGGTGCTATGTAGCTAGAAAACAGATGCCAAATCACAGCTGCAGACCTTATAAATCACTTCTCTTTTGATTTTCTAATTTTTTATAATGAAAATCAATACTCTGAGAAACAAATACTCAAAGCCACAAGATGGATTTAAACACTTCTGCTGCTGAGCCAGTGTGACTGATGTCCCCAGAGGAGACAGTCCTGGGTCCACACCTATTCCAACAGGGCAGAATGGGCCAAGAAAAAACAAAACTTTACCTCCCTGAGACCTGGCTTCTCAGCCTGCCCTGTGCTCTGAATCATGCTATCTCTAGCACCCAGAGGGACATGTCCATAACAGTCAATGCTTCCATGTTCCAGACAAGGGTATGGAGTGGGAAGTCTCCGAAGGCTGGGATGGTTGTCAGTGGCCATGTCAAGCAGGAGGTCAGACCTCTTGCTCCTGATCCAAGCTGTTCCTACTATGTCCACCAACTCTCTAGAGAAGTGCAATCTTGAGGCCTGGGCCACAGACCATCCTGACAGTTTTAAGAGAGTTCTGAGAAGTTCCTAGAGCCTTCTGGAAGCCTAGGTCACTAACACACTCTTGAACATTGTCATTCCTGTTCTCAGACCCCCTCCAAGGGAGCAAGCTGCTTTCCCCACAGGTCCCTGCTTGTCTTCAGATCTAGCTCACCTCATTTACCCTGCCATTGGCCTCTGACCAACGCTGCACAGTGCAGAATCTCCATTTCAAGCCCAGGTCAACTCCAAGGCAACTCCTATTCTTAGCCACCACCTGTGGGCTCCAAGAAAGTGACCCAGGTCCTGCCCTCAGACTTCACACTTGTGTTTGCAATTGGACTCCCTCCACCAATCAAGGCAGCACAGCCTTCCTCCCAGTCCCTGTATCTCTCTTCAGCAGATGTCAGGACTCTTAGACCCTCTGCTAAGAGACTCCCACTCACAGTGGCAAGGAGAGCCATGGCCAGTCCATTCCAACCCCTCTCCAAAAGAGAGACTTTCCTCTTACCCCAGGAAAGAAGGGGTGCCTTCAGGAGAGAAGGGAGCAAGGTCGGGGTGTTCCTTACTTCTCATTGCTGCGACAGACATCTAACTGTAACTACTTAAAGGAGAGAGGATTTACTTTAGGGAGCAGTGTGGTCCATCACCACAGGAAAAGCACAGTGGCACGACCAGCCCTCAACCTCACAAGTGGGCGTTCAGGTGCTCAAATCCTTCACATTCTGTGGATCGGGGAGCAGAGAGAGCTCAGGCTAAATCAGGTCTCTATTACAACTCTTGAGGCTACACCCAGAAGCCCACTTCCTCCAGCCAGGGCCAGTGTCCTAAAATCCCACAACCTCACCACACTGTACCACCAGCTGATGAAGGCCAGGTGTGGGGGGGGGGGGGGGAGAAGGCATTTCGAAGCCAAGCCACGAGATGAACTTGTGTGTGACATTAGTAACTTGACAGGCTCTAGAAGAAACAAGGAGTCAGGGTACTGTGTATGTTTATAAGGGAGTTTTTAGATTGCTTTCATTGAGGTAGGAATACCCACCTAAATGTGGGTGATAGCACCCCAGGAGCTAGAGCCCTGGATAACAAGAAGGAAGTGAGCTGAGCAGAACCTTCCTGCCTTTCTGCTTCCTGACTGTGGACAGTATGGCCAGCAGCCTCATGCTCCTGCGCATTGGATACCCCACCATGATGGGCTGTATCTTCAAACTGTGAACCAAAATGAAGCCTGCCTTCCTTAATTTGATTTTGTCAGATAATCCATCATAGCATCGAGAGCAGTAAAAGACAAAACTCAAGAGCAAAACCCATGCTCAGCTAAGGGTCAGCAGATAAGCAAAAAAAAAAAAAAAAAAAAAAAAAGCAACCTTTTGTTGTCTGTCATTTCATCTCTCTCATCCTCTATTTTCTCTCCTATAAGGTGGGGTGGGTAGCCTCCTGGTAGACCCCAGGGTGACCTCTTAGACCATAGAATAAAGAGGTTACAATATAGAGACTATCAAAGATGGTTCTGAGGTTAAGAGCATGCTCTCCCAGAGGCCCCAAGTTTAGCTCCCAGCACCAACAATAAGTGACTTAAAGCTGCCTATAACACCAGCTTCACCCGTTGCCTCTGGACTCCTCAGAAACCTGTGATCATGTGTACACACACACACACACACACACACACACACACACACACACATACCTCCACAGAGTCTGGAATAAGGTAACAGCAGAAGACAGCATCAAGGGCAGAATTCTTGTTTTCCTAATTGGAATCTGCCTACATTCTGTATTCATTCCACAAATACCCTGAGCTGCCCTGTGCTGTGGGAACCGAGTCAAGGCCATGCTTCTGGTGACTGCTGCAGAGTTATCTAAGACCTGGAGTTAGGATGGATTCTGAAGCCTGAGAGCCTACCTTAGCCTGAGCTTCAGTTACCTGACAAACCACACAAAGCAAGTCTGGAATCAACAGCCTACATCCATCTGTTTATCTTTGTGCCACATAGCCAGGGCCAGTGGGGATAGCCCATCTCCACTCTGAGCAGATGATCCTTTGAAGGGTTACACTTGTGTCTGGCAGTTGCTGTTGACAGCTGGCTGGGACTCAGCTGGAGCTGTCAGTGCCCCCATGCCTGCTTGCTTCTTATGGTGTGATAGCTGAGTTTCAAGAGGGAGCCCCCAGAGAGAAGTGGCAGCTGCTGGCTTCCTCAGGCCCAGAGTGGATGTCAGATTGCCCGTTGCTTCCCCTACCATCTAGTGGTGAAGTAGTCTAGAGCACATGCTCCAAGAGAGGGGCTACGAGACTCCATGGAGCAGGGCATGGTGGTACACACCTGTAATCCCAGCATTCTGGAGGCTGAGGCAGGAGGATCACAAGTTTGAGGCCATGAGACAAATGAATGAACGATGAAAACAAAAAGAAATAAACAAAATCAAATGAGAACCATAACCTGGAAGCGGAGACCAATTGAGAGCAGAGAGGAGGACAGGAAAGCTTAGGACGTGGACCTCACTACACAGCTGTCCCTCTGGAAAGAACCTTACTTGGCACTGTAGGTCAGAGCACCAGACCCTGCAACACCATGCACAGCACCATGTAGCCCACACCTTCATGTGGGAGCTTGGAGCAAGCTGAACAGGGACAGTAGTTTCTAGTCACCACTCCAAACTGTATCAGGGAAAGCACTTGTAACTTCCCAGTTCCTCCCTTTAACCACACTCATTTCTACAGATCCTTCTCAAACTGGCTATTACCCCTGGGTGATGTCTGTCTTCTGTGTCCTAGAATGGCTGCCCTGTACTCAGGGCTCTGTCTCTGCAACCAAGTGTCCTGGAATCACATCCATCAAGTGTCTACTCCATCAACCCTCAAGGCCCAGAGTCTGAAGCTCCCTCTCAGTTTCTGTGGGCTCAGGCTGAGTTTGCAGGAAGGGGGAGGAGGTTCTCCTGAAGTGCTGTCAAACTATGGCCTTCATTCCTAACAAAATCAGCTCTGTGGCTATTAAAGGAGACTAAAGAATGGATCATGTGACCTGGAGAAAAGAGAAGCCTCGGTGCTTATTTGGGTTTTCGTCTCTCATAGGTTTCCTTATCTAAAGGAACCTATTGCCAAAGTATGGAAGACACACAGCCAGCAAGTAAAAGATTACCCACCAGGGAATTTCCACCAAGCTTTAAATACTCAACAGGACCACAGATGATCTCAGGACGTGCCAATTCCAACTTGACTCCTCTCAAAGCTACTGGCTCCCAAGGAAGGGAGTGGGAGGGGTCATATCCAAGAAAAGTCTTGGCTCCTAACCTGACAGGTAGTGGCACAGGGCTGGATTTATTGAGAAATAGCTAATTAAGCTCCAGAGGAAGCTAGTCATCAAGGTGTTTAATTGGCAGCATGTGACCATTAGAAGCTAATGAAGTCATTCCCTCGCACTTTAATTAATGTCTGTTGCTCAGGCTGCTGCACAGAGGGTCCGAGGGTAAGGGAAACAGAAGGGCCTGCTGGCTAGGTCTGGACAGTCTCACTCACTGTTCTCAGCACCCAGGCAGAGCAGAGCAGATGGGCTGGTGGGCTAGGTGGCTCTCTCCTCCAGCCAAACCCCAGCCAAGCCCCTGAAGTTCATTTGAATTCACTTAGTGGAAAATGCTAAGGTGCTCTCTGTGTGATGCTGGCCAGGAAGGCCAAGAAGACAGGTTATAATGGGGGGACCTGGTCAGGACTGGGATGCATCCTGCCTCTGCCTCATGCTGCTCATATAGCCCAGTGCCACCCTGCCTTTCTGACAGTTCTCTTTTTGCTTGGCCTGACTTGGCCTGTCTTGTTTTTTTGTTTTTGTTTTTTGGGTTTTTTTACCAAAAAAATAAAAAATAAAAACAAGGTTTCATGTAGCCCATGCTGGCCTCAAACCCAAGGATGACCTTGAACTACTGATTCTCTTGCTTCTGCTTCCTGGATTAAAGTGTACACTACCAGGCCAGGTCAGTGCCATGCTGGGGATGAGCCTCAGGGTTTCCCCATACACTAAGCATTCTACCAGCTGGCTACATCGCCAGCCCGTCTTCAGATCTTCAAGGTGAGACCTAGCTGTGAAGTTCCAGCAGCCTTCACACCCAAAGTCCTCAGCCTCTGCCTCCTCAGTGCTGGGATTACGGACCTGTGTCACTGTGCTGGCTTTTGAAGTCAGTCATCTTATTTGCAGAATGCTTCTTCCATTATTACTACAGATACAAACCGGACTGCCTCCATTCTGTGTGAAGAACCCTTAAATGACTCATCATCTCAGAGGAAAAGAAGAAACCCTCACAATGAACAAAGAATCTTCCGGATTGTCTGTCTGCTTCTCCTTCCTGCCCCCTCTCCTCACTCCAGCCAGTCTGTTCTTCCTGTTCCTCGAACACTGCAAGTCCCTTTCTCCCTCCCCACCATTCCTTTTCTCCCTCCTCCCCCTCCCCCTGCCTTTCCCCCCTCCATCCTCTGTCACTGGGCCTTTGTACTTGCTGTTCTCACTGCCATTAGATTCTCCAAACAGGGCTCACAGGCCTCACACACTCAGGCTTTGCTCCAGGAACCTCAGAGAAGCTTCTGGTCTCCTAGTTTAAGGTCCCAAATTCCCAAACACCCAAGAAACCTGGCGTGTATTGCTGGAGTAACGTGTGTGCATGGAGCTGTGAAGAACAGGCAAGTGAATGGAGAGCTGCACCTGCAGTCTGCTAGAATTGTGTGGGCCCTAGAGTTTGAACTTCACATAACTGTAAGCATGGCAAAACTACCAACGTAGACCACTCCACTCCACAGGAAGATAGTTTATTGGGGGATAAACTGCCAGGCTACCCAGATGACAGAGAACAGTGACTTGTGGGGGTGAGGAGGCAAGGTCAGCTTTATGGGACAGGCAGCAGTGGGAGGTGGCCTGCTAGCTTAGAACAGCCTGGCAGTAGCTTAGAGACTTTGACCTGTTACAGGCTTTTTGGGGTAATTGGGAACTAGGTGCCCTTTGCTGGGGATAGTTGACCTTAGGGGGTAGAGATGGGATATAGTGGATTTCCTGACAAACAGAAGCTGTCTTATGAGGCTTATAAGGAGTGCTGAGTTTAGGATTCTGTTTACCTGATGGTAAGAATCCAGCCTGGGTTAGGTCGAGGCCATTATCTTTAGGACATTGTTAGCAGAACTGCCATTTGTGGCGGCCACTCTGTGACCTAACAGTTACAATGTATTACAAAATATTCTTTTGATTATTCTCAACCATTTAAAAATATGGAAATGATTCTTAACTTACAGACTAAATAGCAATGGGTCAGGTTTAAGCTATGGGCCACAAGTGGTTGACTGACTCCTGACCTACAAGTGGAATAAAGAAGCGTAAAACTCCATGGCTTATAACTAAGGTTTAAAATACTGCACTACTCCTGCCATTCAAAAAAAACCCCTTCTCTTTGCAGTAGATGGCGATCATTACATAAAGCTACAACTGGTTGAAAGGCAGAGAACAGCTGATGTCTGTAACACAAATCCTGTGTGTAAGATCCAGGAACATCTCAGAAGAGGAGGTGGACAGACTGTAGGTGACCAGGAAATTTGCTGTGAGAATGCGTCTCTGAGATATGACAGGGAAACTACACCCAGGATGTTGTGTTTTATAAAAAAGTAAAAGAAGCCAGGGATATGTTTGGTAGAGGTGTGGTATGGTCTGGGGGAAGGGGGTGCCACTGCGGACCCATGCTGAGGCATCCCTTCTCCCTAAGGCATAGGGAGGGGAATTGAGGGGGTAGTAGAGACAGAGAGAGAGAAGAGGAGTAGAGGCTGGCCATGAACCCGTAGAGAGAGAGGGTGAGGGGAATGGGGAGAGAAGGGACAGAGGGGGAAGGGAAGAAGGGAGTAGGAAGAGCAAGAGAGGGAGGAGGGGGCGAGCAGCCCCTTTTATAGTGAGTCAGGCACACCTGGCTGTTGCCAGGTAACTGTGGGGGTGGAGCCTCGAAGGAATGCCAACACAGGATACCTCAACAATGGCTGTCAACAACACCAATAGACTAAAGTTGAAAGGACAGCTCTTTCAGGGCCCCACCCATAGACAACAGGCAACGAATGACGCTGAAAGAGGGAGAATTCGTCTTCCTAGGTGCAGAGCCCCTTAATGGGTTATCCAATAGTGAGTGTTCCCCTTGAGATCATATACATACGAGCAACACTAAACAGACTCATAGGGTTATATTTTTATATTTATGTGTACGTGTAACAATAATAATTAAAGAAAAGGAGGCAATTGATTTGAGAGGGTGGGAGTAAAGGAGAAATAGGAGGGGTCGGAGGGAGGAAAACGTAATTATATTTTACTTAAAATAATTTTTGTTTTAAAATGTGCTGCTGCAGATAATCCTCGGCTGTTTGTGGATGGTGGGAGTGACTGGAGAAAGACTGGAGGCTTGCAGAGAAGGCTTTGGGGGGGGGGGGTTAAAGTAAGGGCTGAGCCTTGGAAAGGAGCAGGCAGCTGAGGATGGAAAAGCTCCTCAGGCATGGGGAGTAGTGGTAGTAATCACAGTCAGGCCATCAGGGGCCTGGCCACTCTGGGACATCTGACTCAGTGGCCAGCACCTCCCCAGCACCATTTAAAGAAAACTCTGTTTACCACATTAAAATGAGGCCAGGACTTGAAGGGTTAAGGATTTGCTAAGACTCTCAGGGTTTTGAGTTCTGGGAGCTTTCCTGTCCTGCTCTCTCCTCTCCTGCCCTTTGATCCAGGTTTCTCCCTTTCCCTTACAAGGCTGCTGTCCCTGGTGGGCCCACATTCATGTAAATAATCTCTCCTAAATGCACTCAATGAAAAATCAATTACATAGCAAAGTGGCTGAGGTTTGGGTAAACAACCTAATTGTTCCCTCTGGGGCTGCTGCCTGAGAGATCCCAGGTGAGAGACGGAAGAAAACTAACATTCATTAAAGCCCAGCCTTGGGCTCTCAGGACAGCTTGAGCCCCATGGCCAGGCCTCTTTGAGGCCTCAGGGGAGATGCTGGCACCCTATACTCCTGCAGAGGAGACTGAGACCCTCCGGATCATCTGGCTCAGGCCTACTTGAGACTCAGGCACCCCACACATACACCCCCACCCCACCACTGGAAACCCTCTGAGCTGATCACACTTCCTCCAGAAAGGCCACTCTGCCTGTGCCCACTCATGAGTTCTGTTCAAACTCGGACTTTCCTTCTCTTAAGCCAAGACACTGACTCTAGTTACAAAGATCCTAGAAAGATGTTGCTTGACTTTTCCTCAGAAGATGTGGACAAATGTCTGCTTGGCCCAGATAGGGAACCAACAAAAGATCAAAGAAAGGATTCCATTCCAGTCTAGCCTGGTGGGTCAATGAGTTGAATTAGGGTTACTTATAGGAGCATCATTAACTTATGTGCTCCACCATGAAGAGAATAGTCTCTCCCAGCAGCTGTTAACTGTCTATCAATCCCTTGGGAAGGGAGGGGTCTCTGGAGCCCCACCTATGTTCCATGATAGAAGGTTAGTGGGTCTCCTTTGTAATCACAGATGCTGAGGGTCCAAGAGGGAAAAACAGGTCATGCCTGAAGGACAGCATTCTACAAAAGAAGCCACATAAGCCCGAGTCCTGGTCTAGAGAAGATGTGGATTGGGGCTTAGGACAGAAGAAGGCTGGAAGAAGAGTCACCTTCACTCAGAAAACCCTGAGAAGAAGCAGTGTGCCCCTAAGTCCACACTCCAGCTTGCTCCCAGCTGGAATCATCTATGTGCCAAGGGTGGCAGATGGGTAATCCAAGGTTAAATGAACAAGATACAGTTCCAAGCTTGGCCTCTGGGGTAGCACATGAGCACATCTGCTGATTATGGAAGATAAACTGTCCCCAGATCTGACCATACAGCCACAGGAGCAGTGGAATAATTGAGAGAACCCTAAGCAGACTGAAGAGACCCAATGACATTTCTGGTGTGTGTGTGTGTGTGTATGTGTGTGAGTGTGTGTGTGACAGACAGATGCAGAGACAGAGACCTTACATGAGTGTTTCCCCAAATCTTATCTAAAAAAATTTGCAAAACATTGCCAACGCTATGTAGTTTTCTACTTTGTCATCAGCGTCCATATTAACAGCCTCTAGCAGAGAAGCCTGCTCCCACCCATCTCTAACCGGGCACTTCAAGACCCACAATCCCCCAGCCCCCACTCACGGGCACATGCATGTTCAAGCACAGACACAGCAGAAAGCATCTTTTCACATCTCATGAAACCATATTCTTTGAGATGTTTCTGAGCACGTCTGACATAAACTCATAAGCCTCCACTTATTGAAACTCAGGAATGCCAACACCTGAGCCGTTCAATCCAAGCCATCAATCATGCGATTAATATCATGGTGACACAACAATTGTACTTTTGTTTAGTTGCTGGTGTTCAGGAGAGATAAAAGCACAGCAGCCATGCACAGAAGTACCCACATTCCTCAAGGCCCCCTCCAAGTGTGTGCCCTCCAGCTGCCCACCACTCCTTGGTGTCTGTCTTGTCTGGGTTGATCCAGTCCATGTCTTATGTTGAATTATGTTTCCTCTAGCTCTCCTTAGAAGTCTCCTAAGGGCACAAACAAAAGCCAAAATGTCTAAGAATTGGCTAGTGGAAGAGACATGGTTAGATGCAGAAGCCCAGCAGCCTTTATCATCTCCTGTAGTGAGTCTGCAGCCAAGCAAACATGAGACCCCACCAACCAAAGGAGTCCTTTCCCACTGAAAACTCCTGATAACACTATCCAAGTCCCTTCATCACACAAGAGAAACACTAATGAATTCTTGAAGGTATCAATGGCTGATACTTTTTTCTGAGAATAATTATATTGAAATGTCCTTCCTTACCTATCCAATACTCTTAGCTCATCTGTCTTCATATATACATAAACACATATATAATGTGGCATTTTGTAAACAGCTGTTGTGCTAGGGAGACAAGATCAAATGTGCCCCAGATAAGGCACCAACCACAGACCAAAGAAATAATTTCACTGTGGTATAGACTGGTTAACCCATGACTTTATAAGAGTGACTTTCGGGAACATATGTGACTAGGACAGCTGCATCAGCAAAAAGCTGATGGAATCATGGAAGCTGAATCCCGGAGTTCCCTGTATGGCTTAGAGGCAGCTGTTTCACAAAAGGGGCAGGAGAGGGACCTGGTAAGTCACATGAGTTCATGAGCCATCAATAAAGAATGTTTCAACAGATTTTAATCTATTCTGACATCCTTTGTCATCTGTCTCACTTATTCATACACTGTAGTCATGTGATTTATCATAAAAATATATCACTGCCATTATTACCATTGTTATTCATTTATGCAGTTAGATGCTTAGTTAACTTAGAGACAGGGTCTCATGTATCCCAGGCTGGCCTCAACCTTTCTATGTAGCCAGTCAGAGCTGATCCTCCTGCCTTCACCCCCTGGCCACTAGGATTACAGGAGTATGTGCCACCATGCCCAGTTTATTCTGACTGGGGATCAAGGGCTTTGCAGATGTTGATAGAGGCTTTGCAAGCACCCTATCAACCTAGCTCCACCCCCCTCCCTAACCCAGGGCATCACACATACCAGAAGTGTAAGGACTCTAGCATGGAGCTACACATCAATCCCATGACTTGTCCTTTGAACACTTGTCTATCAGATCAATTAAGAATAAGAAAATAAACCACCTTGTGATGCCTTCAGTGATTCCTGCCTGGCACTTATCCTTTCTCTATGTAGATCTGAGTCCCAAACCTGCCATTCTTCTCTCTAAAGAACTCCTAACATTCTGTCAAGGGTACTGGGCTCCTTTAGCCTGTGTCTTCCTGAGATAGATAGTCTCTCTCCTCTTCTCGAGGATCACTCCCTAGGTCAGATTCTTAGCTGGTGGTGTCTTCTCAGCACTTTACATACTTGACCCTTCTGTCCTCAGCTTTCATGGTTTCCACAATGACCCTGACATAATTTCTACATCAACTCTTTGCTAAATAAAATACTTTCCTTTCTGGCATCATTGAAGAACATTTTCTTATCTTCAGCCCTTAGCATTTTGAATCTGGTATGCCTACATGTATACTTTTGGGGATACCCCATTTGGTATCTCTGAGATTCCTAGATCTGGGGTTTGGAATCTGTCACTAATTTTTAGAAAGTTCTGACCCATGCTAGATGCAGATATTCCCTCTGGCCCTCTCTCCTTTCTTTTCTTCCTGGTCTCTGGAAACACATAGGTTCTATCCTCACAATGAGATTCATGCACTGGAGACATCATTGTCTCAGACACTGTGCAATACAGATGACCGGGGTTTACACCAGCCCAGACCCTGACCCTAGGATCCAGTAGCATGTGCTTAATGAGCAGTGACAGCCTTTCTGTGCCTATTTTGCATGCAGAAGTCTAAGAGCTATTAGCAGAAGTGTGACTGTGACCCTGAGCTACATAGCATGCCACAGGGGTGACAGAGGAAAGGGAGGCTTTGGCCACCAGGAAAAAACTGTGAGCCTGGAAATTTTGCCCTTGGCTACTGCATGCAAGTCAATAACACTTTGTACTGGGCCTCACATGCCCTCAGTGAGGTCTAAAGAGCATTATAATACATACCTTCAGAGATAATATAATACTAAATCCAAGTGAGCTACCAGTCTTCCCCCTCCTCTAACTCTTCTCCAAGACAGTGACCCCATACTAGACTTTAACATACCCTGGAGCTAATTGAAGATGACTTTAGACCTGCTAAGCTAGAATCCCCACCAAATCATACTTAGTAAATCCCTTGGGTGTTCTGACTCAGCCAGTGCATCATCTGGGGGTATGACATCATTTACAGAGCCTGAAAGTCTAGCCTGTGAGTTAAAGCTCAACACTACCCCATCCCCAAACCCATCTGACATGCTAAGCCATGCTTAAACAGCCTTTGATTTAGCCTCCTTCCCTTCCTTCCCAGGTGAACCAGGAAGGAGCCTTTCATACTCTCAGAGGAGTTCTCTAGGGCCTTGGAGGTGAATGTCTGATCCTATGCAACTTCCATGAATGCCTATAAAGTTATCAAGCACAGTATGTAATGGCCCTGGATTTGGTGACACTGGTTAATAGACACACTGCCTCAGAGACTTAGCCATTTTTGTTCCTCCTAGCACATCAAACCCCATGAGGTCAACTATGAAGATGTGACCTCTCTTAGAAGTTCCAATTTGTTACCTTCTGTCTTAGTTAGGGCTTTAATGCTTTGAGGAGACACCAGAACCACAGCAACTCTTATAAAGGAAAACATTTAAGGAGCTGGCTTACAGGTTCAAAAGTTTGATCCATTATCATCATGGCAGGAAACATGGCAGTGTGCAGGCAGATATGGTTCTGGAGGATCTGAGAGCTCTATATCTTGATCCACAGGCAGCAGAAGAGGACTGTGTGTCACACTGAGCATAGCTTAAGCATAGGAGACCTCAAAGCCTGTCCTCACTGTAACACACTTCCTCCAACAAGGCCACACCTCCTAACAGTGTAACTTCCTATGTCCAAGCATTCACACACACCTATTCAAACCACCACACCCTTGAACCCCGGGTCCCTGTAGGGCCAATGCCATCCTCGTCTACAGTCAGCGACCCATTATCTCCAGACTTTCCTTAATTGATATCCTAAGACTGTTGCCTGATTCTGTACTTCAGCCAGCATGCTGCAGTCCTGCACCCTTACAAAAATACCATGTGAGGGCTAGCCTCTTGTCGGTCTGCCATTCCAGAATCCCTAGCCTTCCTGTCTGTTAGGGTTCTGGAATTATGCTGTGGAGGTTTGCACATGAAGAGCTCAGCCAAACATCCAGCCATGTATCAATGTAAAAGAGAACTCCATCAGTCCTTTAAGTTCCCAGGGTAGACTCATGTCCAACCTTTTCAACTTCCCATCCCCACTAGAGCAGGGGCTGGGTATACAGGGTGCCCTGGAAATACTTCCTGTCAGGATCAGCTTAGGGTCAGGACTCTGCAAAGAGCTAACGACTTCTGAAGTTCTGACACAGAGACTCCTTACTCCTCACACCCTCCAACCTTACTCCTGCCCCAGCCTGCCATGAGCTCAGAATCAACAAAAATGAGAAGATACCTGAAAACAAGAACTAGAGATACCAGGCTACTTAAAAGGCAAAGGAAGCTGGGACTTGGTGCAATAAGAGATGGTAAGAGAACTATTCAGGAAGAAAGTAGAGTTTTACTTAAGCTGTGGAGAACTCATAGGTGCTGATCAGGAAGAGCAAACAGAAAGCTGACAGCAGACAGAAGTCAGCCTTGGCCAGCAGAGGACTGTCTAAGAGCAGCAGGTGACTTGAAGACCCATAGGAGTTAGCAGGATCCAAGGCTGGCATAAAGAGGACCAGGTGGAGAGAGCTGTGAACACAGACAGTCACAGGCCTCTGCCTATGTAACATCTTAGATTCTGAGGCCTGAGAGGAAGGACACTTGATTTCACATCCTTAACAAAGAATCCAAAATTAAGCAGTAAACAAGACCAGCAAAGGAAGGATTTAGGACACTAAAGCAGGTCTCAAGACATGTTTGATTTTGAAAGTCTGGTGCATTGAAGGCTAGAGGCTGCCACTCCTAGCAGGCTAGGAATGTGGGCAGCAGACAGGTCCCAGAGTATCAGGCACCTCTCACCACACACAGATCTGCCCAAATGCAGGTCTCTGCAGAATATAAACCCACTAGGCATACACTTCATGGGGCAGCAGCCTCGGAGGCTACTGTTAGGGACAACACCCAGAGCATGACTACCAGCCAGGGCACTCAGAAGTTTGACAGGCTCCTGTTGCTCAGATCTCTTTCCATCCAGAAGGCACAGCCTCCTTCTGAGCTTTTGCTCTTCAGAGCTCCCAAGAGTGAATGTCCAGACAGAACAGCTTCCTCTGCCCTCTACCAGGGTTTCCTAAGCTTAGAGGCAAAGAGCTCTGTCCCTGTAGTGTTCCTTGTTGGATAATTCCTGGCTGTCTGTACTAAGCTCTTTCATGTTCACCCACACAGACACACAGACAGCAGCCAGGCTAAGCCACCATCCTCTCACCTAGATAACCAGTCTTTCTGCATTAGTCTGGCTCCTGCTTCTCTCTCCATTTTTCACAGAGAAGCCAAAGCAGGCTATCTTCAGCACAGTCCCACCAGGTCAAATCCCCCCTGTTTAAGCCCTTTCCTAAGACCTCAGGACACTTCTTCACACTCCATTCCAGGGTTGCCACATACCATGATGCAGCCTATGGCCTCTCCGGCCTTGGCTCTTAACAATCCTTCCTCAAACCCCATGCTCAACCATAAAATATCCCTTTATTTCACCACATCTAGAGAGCCTCCAGTTGCTTAAGTCCACATGGAACATTCTCATCACCCTGGGTGATACTGGCCAATAGAAGAACAGCCTTGGGTGTAGCCAAATTTTTAAAAAGCTACCATTTAAAAAAAAAAAAAAAAAAAAAGGCAAAAGAAGTGGATGGGCTCCTGATTAGGAATGCGTCTTACAACTCCATCTCTCCCAGAGATCCCCATATCATTATCTGACCCATATCAAATGCATTCTTTCACATGCTGTCTTTAAAACCTAGTATATATTATACAAACCCAGCGCACAAACTTGGGACAAGGACTCCCCAGCCAGACATAAATGGCTGCGGCTTGTGTGCTGGACAGAGTAAGCCAGGACATCTGTTTCTTCTGCAGTCAGTGTTCATTAGCTCAGGCCTCAGCAACAAGTACCCAAGTATGACTTTCTGCGCTGGTAGCTCCATCTTAGATCATGCAGGCAGCTGTAACAGACCACCACACAGACAGACACACACTGGGAAATCTCCTGGATAGAGAGAAAGCTAAAGCAGACTTGAATTCTGGCAAAGGTTCCTGTGCTGGCTAGTTTTATGCCAACTTGGCACAAGCTACAGCCATCTGAGAAGAGGGATCTTCAATTTTTAAAAATGCCTCCATAACATCAGGCTATAGGCAAGCCTTTGGGTATTCTCTTAATTAGTGATTGATGGGGGAGGACCAAGCCCATTGTGGGTGGTACAATCCCTAGGCTGGAGATCTTGAGTTCTATAAGAAAGCAGGGTGAGCAAGTCAGGAGGAGCAAGCTGGTAAGTAGCACCCCTCCGTGGTCTCTGCATCAGCTCTTGTCTCCATGCTCCTGTTCTGTTTGAATTCCTGTCCTGATTTCCTACAATGATGAACAGTGCTGTGGAAGTGTAAGCCTAATGAACCCTTTCTTCCCCAACTTACTTTTGGGTCATGGTGTTTCATCTCAGAAAAACAAAAACAAAAATAAAAACAAAACAAACAAACAAACAACTCTTGTAACTATTAACAATCCCCTACCAGCTTACAAACCATCATTTACACGGTGTCCTCACATGGTAGACAGGGGGAAGGGCTCCCTCAAGCTTCTTTCATGGGAGTGTATCTCCTGATCTAAGCAGAAGGCTCTACCTTCTAATACCATTACCTGAGGGATGAAGCCTTCAGGGTGTGAGTGTTGTGGGTACCGACAGTTCTCCCAACCACAAAGCTTCTCCTGGTATGGAGAGTCTATGTCAGTGGGATTCCAGACTGTTAGCTCCATGAAGTCAAAGAATATATTTGAGTGCTGAGCCCAGCAGCCAGTACCTTGTGTGCCCCAAATCTATTGAGACAAGAAAAGCCATCTCCTGGTCCCACATTTCACTGCAAAGAATGGAAACTGAAAGTCCTATGAAGTTCTGGTTCTGATCCATCCTCCCATTCATTACTGGATACATGAAACTCACCCAGCTTACAGCACACTCAACACACAGACACATTTCCACTCTAACTCCATTGCATACATACACCATGCTCCCAACACTCAGACCTACGGCAACACGCTGCAACACACTCCTGTGTAGACCACACACCCACACTCCGACACCTTGCAGAGGTTGGAAGGAGACACAGAGAGGTTGTTCTTTGTTCTAGGTCACACAGTACACCTGGAACTATAGCCCCAAGGTGACTGCAGCCATTCGAGGGAAGAAGGGAGATGTGTCAGGGAGAGAGGAAAAGAGAGGGGACAGAGGGAAGGAGAGAATATGGGGGGTGGAGGCAGGGAGTAAGAAAGCACTTCTGAGCAGCCAGAACTGCACGGTGTTGTCCCAGAGCACTAACTCTCTTAGGCACAGGGGCTTACAGAAATACTAGTCCTCAAGTTGTACCAACACTGAGATAAAATTTTTATGTGGTTTCTCTCAAATGCACTGTGCATTATTCAGTAAGTAATTAAAATCTTTTTCATCAAATAATATGATAAGGTATGTTTTCCAATTGCAATAAATCCTGAGACGTTTAAGCTTATGAAATTTTTTACATGTCTCCTTCTACACCTCATATTAATCAAAAGATAAAATTAAATGCTGGTGTCTGGACCCACTCATTCCTAGCAGAGTATACTTTCCTGTTTCATTTAATTAGCTGAAGAGTTTATCTCGCTATCTAATCAAATTAAAGGAATCACTTCTGCTTCTTTTTACGCACAACTCGTGCTATTCCCAAAAGCTAAGTTCAGAACAACACACACACCTGCACAACTTTTTAAAAAAGTGCAAAGACTTAAAAGAAAAGTCTTTGCTTACAATTTGTTTCTTGTAAATAACTGTCTGCTGTGGCTGCACTGGCCATTTAATTGTGGCCAACCAGGTCGTGAGAGAAGGCTATAAATGTATCCTTGATTTTATAATCTAATATAAAATGGACTGTTTCCATCATGTCATTCCTGATTTGGGATTTCACTTTCAGTAATCTTTTTACAAGATTAGAAGTAATCCCTCTTTGGTTTTTATAATTGTCCAGAAAACATATATTGTAACATTGGCATGAATTAAAATTTTAAGTCAGGCTTCTTGTCATAGAAAATAAGGCAAATCTCAGAGTAGCTTAGCAAGAAAGACAAGCTCTACTGAAGAGACTCCTGTGTGCACAGCATTTTCCACAAATCGAATGAGCTAAATCTGAGCTTAGAGGTTTTGACACTCAATGAGTATAATAAAATAAATGCATTTTTTTTTAAAAAAAAATGCTTTGGGGTAAGTGTATTGAAATTTACAATATTTCAATTTCCCAATCTTTTATTAATGAATTGAATGAGACATGTTGCTGCTAAATGGGGTAATTAATAATCTTTGAATAAATTTTGGAAATGGCTTTTTGTATATTCTAGAAATCAAGAAAATGAATGATTGTAATTATGGGCAACAAATCCCTTAGGAAGCCTTTTCTCTTTTAACAAAATTGAAGGAGAATGTCATCTTCAATGGTAGTTTATTGTGTGGCATGGCACTTGAACCCAGAGATGAAGTAACTAATGAATTCCCATAATAAAATACCCTGCTCCCATTAGCTCATTATGTAAGCTTTGTGAGTGGGCACATCTATGAAAACAAAATAAAATCTGGTAAGGAATGGAGTTTGGAAGATGCACACACTAACATTCTAGCAATAAGCACACTGCTTACCTCCCTGGGGAAATGGAACTGATTTCATTTAAAGCTACTGTGGCTTGTGAAGCATCCATCACAGGCTCCTGTGCCTGGATATCTGCTCCCAGCCAATGGCACCCTTTGGAGAGGTTGTAAAACCTTCATTAGGAGGTAGGACCTCTCTGGAGGAAGTGGGCCGTTGTGGGGTGGACCTTGAGGTTTTATAGTCCAGCCCTGCTTCTAATCCTCTCTCTGCTTCCTGTTTCACAAAAATGTGAAGAGGTGAGAGTGGCAGCTGCTCACCCTACAGCCATGGAGCCTCCTGCTTCCATGATGCGCTGTGTCATCTCAAACCAGGATCCAAAATAAACCCTTCTTCCCTAAAGTCATCTGTCAGGGCTCAGTCACAGCAATGAGAAAGCGAATGTAAGAGTGACGGTTCGAAAACATTCTTAATGTTTGATTTAGAACTATGCTTATGTAATTTTGATAATTTACACATTAATTACTGTTGATATGGCCACTCGAGACATAAGCTCAGCACTGAGAACCTTTTAAAGCCATGTTATCAAGGTGTGTGGTTACATATGGCTATAGACTGTGTGCTGAAATGCCAACTCTTACCTTTATTATTTATTTACCAAAACTTTAGTTTTAAAATGTTCTAGGGATGAAAAGATGACTTGGCACTCAAGAGCACAGGCTGCTCTGGCACAGAACCAGAGTTCAATTCCCAGCACCTACACATTAGCTCACAAGCATTTGTAATCCCAGTTTGTTGGGATACAACACCCTCTTTGGGCCTTCATAGATTCTGCATGCACATAGTGCATGGACCTACATGGCATGCAAATCGTTAGTACTCATAAAATAAATAAATCCTTAAGACTTGTTTCTAGTTAAATATGTAATATTTAAGAAAAACACATTGGTTGAACAGTACAGCATGATCAAACGGGAAAACATGGAGATTGAATACAAAGACAAGTTTGCAGGGTTGAAAATAAAATAAAATAAAATACTGAAATATCTTTTTCTTTTGAGTCGGGGTCATACTCTGGAACCCAGGCTGGTCTAGAATTCACTGTGTAACCCAGGCTAGTTTCAGACTTATAGTGATGCTCCTGTCTCAAAATCCTGGGTGATGGGACTTCATGTGTAAACCACCAGGCTCAGCTAAAATTTCCCAGTGTTAAAGAAATGCTGTGCTCATGGAGTTTAGTGGAGATGCTGATGGACTACAGTAGATCTGCAAGCCAGTTTGACTCTATTGATCTTTCGAGGGACAATGGCTCCATCCTCCAGAGTCCGTAGTTATAGAACTCCCAAGTTGCTTTCTGTGGAATGACTTTGATTCCCTGATATGTCTGAGGAAGTGATGGATTTGAGAATGCTTTAGGAGTGGGTGAGCAGAGATGGTGGTGCTTCCTGTACCTGGCCCACAGCTGGCCCACAGCTGGCCCACAGCTAGCCTGCACCTGGCACCTGGCCCAGAGCTGGCCCA
>JADRCH010000057.1:1081435-1097517 GCA_019843965.1 Rhynchomys soricoides
GGCCCAGAGCTGGCCCATGGCTGGCTCACAGCTGGCACACAGCTGGCACTGAGCTGGCATAGGACCTCCTGAACTTGCTCCCTCACCTGATCCCCCTCTGCGTTGCTTTCTCTTGGAGAAAGCAGTGACCTCAATGAGAAGATATCAAAGTCGTGTAACTTTCACACACCTATCCCACACAGAAGACAGGCCTGGATTTGACGTATAGTCTGGTTGGATTCTTTGGGAGGGAGAGGAAGAGGAGACCACGTGTCATTTGTACAAGCTATACCCATGTAATAAGAAACTTGAAGCCACTGCTGTCGAAGCACTAGCTTGCTACAGGCCAGCAAGGGCTTTACATAAGCTGCTCAGCTCTTAACGGTCCTGTGAGGTGGGCATCATATCATCCTTACTTTGCAGATGAAATAAGTGAAGCACAAAATATGTTCAGGGTTAACAGCCAAGAGGTGACCAAGTTTAACAGACACTGAGGAGCACATTCCTGTATTCAACTGCCCACTGAAGCAACACTGACAAGGTCAGCACCTATAGACCCACCACAGCCTGATCCACCCATTCTCTCTTCTGCCAGACAGGAAGCAAGGCATTAGTCTCATAACTGCCTACATTTGTGTTTATCTAGAACTCTTCGTGTAATATCATTCTCATTGATTCTCTGACAAATTCACGGAGTAAGCATGATCTCCTTTACCGCTATCTCCTCTGTTTCTTTATCTTTTCTTCCAAATAAAGAAAAAGAAAGATCATCAGAACCTCTTCTTGAAGTTGGAAGGCCCCTGGGTGTTCACCAGCATCTATATGGAAGCAATCTGACAGCTGTTGAGACCAAGGCAGGGCAGCTGACACAACCCCAGGGTCCTGAGCTCCCTGGGTTCGATTGGCTGGGTGAGGTGAAGGAGGACATGCCAGGCAGCCTTCTATCACTGGAACAAAATGCCCTTAACAAGCAGCACAGAGAGGAGATAAATTTGGCCCTCAGTATCACAGGTTTCAGGCCATGTTCACTTGGCTCTGTTATTCAGGGTCTGCCCGGAGAACATGTGTTGGAACAGAGTGGCCTGGAAACAAGAGAGGTAAGAGTTCCAACAAACCTTCAAGGACATGACCCCTGGCCTACTTCCTCTGGAAATTCCCACCACTTCTCAGTAGCACCATCAGGGACTAAGCCTTCACATAGGAAATTCTGGGGTACAGTTGAGGTCCAAACCATAAGAAGCCCTATCACCCAGTGATATCTCTGGAGGTACAGGTTCTCAGCTGCCATGTTCCATCAGGCAAGGAATCGTAGGTATGTGCCCACTGTGCCACTTAGTTCTGAATAGGATGGGGTTTCAGTGTCCTCTTCCATTTTCTGAGCTGACATGCTTGTTTTGTGGTTTTAGTTCCATCAGGGACAGTACCTATTTACTATGCCCCAGGCAATAGGAGTGGACAGACGGGAAAACACAGTGGGCAGATCAGAGACTGTGCTTGCTGTGATAGACATTACCCAAAAGCTACACCATCATGGTGTTCTTTCCATGGGAGAGCCTCTAAGGAGAGTGGGCAGTGTGTGGCCAGTGCTGGTTTGTATCAACTCTACAGAGCATGTCATCACAAAAATGCCAGCAAGAGGAAGGAATTCCATTCTGGGAGAAGCAGAACTGGGCATTAGCTATAGTGAAAGGAAGACAAGAGACACCAGAAAACTGTCAATCTGCAGAAGGTGGGTACCCCAGGGAGACTCCTGTCAGACAGACAGTTTTCTGGGCTCTCATAATTTCCTGCCTTGCCTTTTGTACTGTTATGGGAATGAATGGTACACCTCAAGAAGATAAATAGACTCACACGGGTGATTTGTTTTTGTTTTTGTTTTTATTTTTGATTAGAAGGAAAGAAATCACTTTTGTTTTCTTTTCTTGCCAGTTGACTAAACATGACATCCAACCCTCAGGCTAAGCAAACAACTTCACTAGCCATGTGAGAGATTAGACAGGACAAGAGCCTGGGGTATTCACTCCCAGATTGAGGAAAGCCCAGGCTGTCTGTGCCTCTGAAACGTGTGGCAATCATCAGGAAGGAGCAGCTGTCAATGCTGCCTCCTGCCCCCGTGGGGCTACCAAGACACCACAGTCTTTATTTAATTGGTTTATTAATCTTACAGTTCAGTGCTGGCTTCTGTCTCATTGTCCCTCCCTGGCTAACTGGGCCTAGGCTTTGTAAATATGTTTAATTAAGCTCCAAAAGCCACAGCCCTTCCCTTCTCAAGGCTGCTTTCTCCCACCAGGAGGGAGAATGGCTAGAAAGGAACTAAACCAACAGCCTGTTTCCCTGGCTGTCCACTGCCATCTGGGGTGGGATACAAGGAAGGACTTACTGAGAGAAGAGGTGGGCCACTTCACCTCATATGAATATGGCTGATCTCCCAGGCCATGGGGAGGGATGCCGTTCTACAGAGAGACTCTGAAACTTATTTAGAGTTTCAGAAGATTAGGTGAGATTATCCAGAGATGGTCCAGGAAAAAGCACACATAAACACAGTCCATACAGCTGCAGCGTTACAGCCAGGTGTCCACCCAACTCACCCAGTGAACTAAGCCACAACGGGTGAAGACAGGGGCCACCACAGGGGGGTGCCCCCTCCATGGGGGTCCATGGGGGGGTGAAAAGATGTTTCTGCTCTGTCTGTGCTTGAGTATACATCTGCTATGGCCCCAGAAGGGAAGGGAGGGAGAAAAGAGAAGGGGTAAAAAGAAGAGAGGAGTGGGACTCTGACCGCCATGACAGACATTGTGGCTCCAGAAAGCTATGCCGAGGTACTGTTTCCATGGAAGAGCTCTGAGGAGAGTGGGCTGGAAGTGTGGCCAGTGCTGGTTTGTATCAACTCTACAGAGCCTATCATCACAATAATGCCAACAGGAAGGAAGAAAGAACGAAAGAAAGCCTGCCTGCATGTGATAAAGACGATATGCTCAGTAACTCATACAGACTTTATTTATCCATCTGTTTTTACTAATGTGTGTCCACAGGCACCCAGACAAACAACTACAACATTAAATCCTCCGTCTGGACATTTCTAAACATCTGGATGCTGAACATCATGTTGACCTTGGCTGACTGTCCCACGGAGGCAGCCTAAACCAGACTGAGGACCAGGACTCTGTCTGTAGACAGGTATGCACAAAAAGTCCATGCATCCCTGAGAGGCCTCCCATGACCATGTTCCAAACCATCTGCGCAGGACTGCGGATGTCTCAGTTTCTACTTTGAGAAACATGACCACGTATCACACCAGGTACGGGAATAACAGAAAGAGGATTGGAAGCAGGACAAGGAGAGCAAGTATGGGAAGGAACCAGTGAGGGTGTTTCCCCCCCCACCCCCCCACCCCCCGCCGCTCTGAGCAGCAGGGAGGGAACACTGCAAGCACCAGGCCATGTGGCCTTCCTGAGATGGGGATTCCCCACAGCTGCCCCTCAGGACACTTTGGACCATCCTCACACTAGCCTGAGATCCAGGAAGATGTCCCAGGTAGGGGTTGCGTGGTGTCCCCCCAGCACCCCCACACACTAGTGTTAACTATCCTGTCCTTATCATTTCTTCATAAACAGAGAAGGAAGAATGGAAATTCCTATTCTACTGAGAAAGAAGGCCCAGCACACACACACACACACACACACACACACACTCACACACACACACACACTCACTCATCCATATACACATACTCACTCATACATACACATTCATACACAAACATACACACACTCATACACACACTCACAAACATGCACACACTAACACACATATATAATACTCATACACACACACTCACACACACACACTCACAACATATATACACACTCACTTAAACACACACTCACAAACATGCACACACTTAAACATATACACATACTCACTCATTCATACACTCATACACACATACACACTCACACACACTCACACTCACACACATACACACTCACACACACTCACACTCATACACACATACACACTCACACTCGTACACACATACACACTCACACACTCACACTCACACACACACTCACACACATACACATATACACACTCACACACACACTCATACACACATATACACTCACACACTCACACACATACACACATACACACACACTCACACTCATACACACTCACACTCATACACACTCACACACTCACACTCATACACACATACACACTCATACACACTCACACTCATACACACATACACACTCACACACACACTCACAAACATGCACACACTAACACACATACATACACACTCACTCATAAACACACACAAATATGTACACACACACAGTCTCACACACATGTATACACACTCACACACACATTCACACACACACATACTTACAAAACATACACACAATGCTTCTACCTTCCCTCTTTCTCTCTCTATTCCTCTTCCCCCCCTCTTTTTCTCTTCCTCCCTCCCTCCTCTCTCCCCACTAGGATCCTTGCCATTCAAAGTAGTCCCTGGTCTAGCAGTGTCAACAGTCAATCTTCTGGGAGGTCTGGGAGCAAAGTCTCAAAGTGGCCTGTGAGCACAGAAACCGTCTAGAAGCCCCACTGTGGCCCCAAGTAGAGGCAGGAAGGTCAGAAAGATCTGATGTTCCTCAGCTGTCAGGTTGGTGGTTCTGAGGAGGCTTAGTTCAAGGCCACTGCAGACCCCATTCTGCTGCCTTGAGGCAAGGATTGAACTCCAGTCCCCTTCCTTCTGAGCCAGCCCACTGTTGAGGCGTTCCTCGCCAGGACCCAGCTGACAAACTGGAACCCAGCAGGCTGGGCTCTGACTAATTGCCAGCGGTTGGCTAGCGAGACATTCCTCACCTACACGCTGGCTCCTAGAAACCTAGCAGTGGGAAATGGCCTCCTTCCTGGACGGGGCCCAGAGTGGGGACCTGGCAAAGCCCTGAGTCTGGTTAAACCACGTGGTCACAGCCCTTATCCGCAAGTCCCAGAGCCTTAGGCGTCTGCCTCCCAGGTGGAGGACCGTGCCTGGCGTCGCTGAGACATCTTGGAGGGGTTGAGGAACCTCAGACAGGGGAACCAAAGAGGTGACCCTGGGAAATTTGCGGGATGTTTGGATGAATGGAGGGGATGTTTCTAGAAAGCTCTAAAGAAATCCTGGAGAATGGCCGAGCCTGGTGCCAAGCTGCCTTCACCCTTTAGTCAGAGTGTGGCTGAGGCTCTTCCATTCTGCTCCTCTGGGTGCTGCTACTGTAAGTGTGTCCCGCTGAGATGGGAAAATCTTGCAGGACATATCTGCGCTCTCTCTCAAACCATCATCATTGCTTTGTACCTGGTCCCACAAGCCAGACCACCCACTCTCATCCAGATATGGAAGCAGAACAGAGAGGGAGGTAGATGGGAGATGGAGGAGAAGCCAGGAAGGAAACGGCCAGTGAGGCAGAAGCTATGGGGACACATCTTCACAGCAAGAATATAATGGGCATCCAGAAAGATGCTGCCGGGTACAACGAGGCACCCTGCAATCCCAGCACTCCAGGGAGACACAGAAGGGTCACAAGTTCCAGGCCAGCCTTGGCTATCTAATTAAACCTTGTCCGGGAAGCTAAAATCAAAACAGTGCAGAATTGAAAGAGGTGCTTTACTGAACTAAGATATCACTTACTGTGGCCACCAAGGTGGGTGGGCTCCTCAGCAGCAGGGAGGAAATAGACAGAAAAGCCAAAGCTTTATACAGGAAATATGGGATGTAGACGGTAAGTACACAGGTGTCCATCTTCTTTATTGCTTTTGTTCAAATGGACAGACCGGCTGGCCTCTGTCCATTCCAGCAATCCTGCCAAAGCTCTGGAGAGCAGGCCGGATCCTGGCCAAGTGGTTATTAAAATAGTCGCTAAGGCAACACTGCCCTCTACTGACCACAGGTTATCATGTCTCCGAAGCAGCTCTGCCTAGCAAAGGGTTTGAGTTAGTTAACTTGTTTCCACCAAGCCTTGCCCTTTGTCTCCCCTTTGCCCGGCTTTGTTGTAACAATCTGCTCAGACTTCCTAGGACCTTGCGGACACAGTAAAGAGCCACAGTAAAGAGCGCCATCTGGGACCCAGCAGAGCCCAGACAACGTGCCAAGCCAGTCAGTGTCTTTGCCCCTTCATTGTCTTCTAACAGCTGTTTGCTGAGTCTCTGCTGGAGAAGCCCAGACCTGGGGATGTGTGTGGAGCAAAGCTACAGGCTGATTTGGTGAAACAGGGGTGCTCTTATCTTGGGGTGAAGACCAGTGATAAAGCAAGGAGTAAGCTGGTATGCAATGAGCCAAAGGCTCTGACACACCAAACATACCATTAACTGGAAACATTCCCCCCCGCCGTGTGTGTGTGTGTGTGTGTGTGTGTGTGTGTATGTGTGTGCGCGCAGAAAGCATCAGCTTGTGTGTGTGTTGCAAGGATGAGTGTACCAGCCCATACACACACTAAGGCCAGAGGAAGATGTGTGTATTGGGTATGGGATTTGTTGCTTTTGCTTGTTAACTAGGCCAGTGGCCAGTGAACCCCAGTGATCCTCCTGTCTCTGCAGGAACACAGATGGCCTTGTTCAGCTTTTTCCCTAGGTGCTGGGATCTGAACACAAGAACTCACATTTGCACCGCAAGCAGTCTTATTCACCAAACTGTCTTTCCCAGCTACAAGATTCATCTTTTAAACGATCACTGATCAGATTTCCAGGTGGTGTGTTGACTTTCAGGAAGTGGTTGTCAAATATTCCGAGCAAACTGATCCTTGAGTCTCTTTACCAATGGGAAGAAGTACAGAAGAACACACAGCCTTAAACAGTACTGGCCTGTGTGCATGCAGGTCTGTCTTCACAGGGCACCTGAGACAAGACAACTCCCTTCCAGTTTGCCTCTCTTTCACTTTGAGATGGATCAAAAACTTCTGAGGTAGTTGTAGAAAATTTGACTTATGACTCCACCTTGGCAATGTAGCTCTGCTCCACACAGACACTGGAGAATCCAAGCCAACAGATCTCCTAGCTCCTCACAGTGGCAGCTTCTAGCTAGCCTGTGACAGATCCTATCTGGACATTTAATGTCTCCAGCAGAAGTTATGGCCTAAGTCACACCAAGCCACAATCCCCTGCCCACAGTGATGAGCACAGTACTGTCTACCCTCCAGGTGGGAGCCCTGGATGCTGATGGGAGAGGTGAAGTGGGCAGTGGTGGACACAGGCTGTTCATCACACCTATTCTTATCTGCTCTCTCAAGAACATTCAGAGCCACATGTTGATGATGGTGGTGGTGATGGTGGTGACTGTGACATTGGTGGTGGTGGTGATGATAGTGATCCCAGTAATGGTGATAATGGTGAGAGTCATGGTAGTGATGATGGTAACCATGGTGATGATGGTTAAGATGATGAGGGTGATGATGGTTAAGATGATAAGGGTGATGATTAAGGTGATAATGATGATGATATCATGATGATGATGGTGGTGATGATGATGATGGTGCTGATGATGATGGTGCTGATGATGGTGATGATGTTTACAGGTGACAACCATTGCTTATTCTTTTCTAATATCTGTGCTCAGTATATTTTTTAACCCTCAAAACAATCTTGTATGGTAATTTTACTGTAATTTTATGATCACTATTGAGTATATGGTAGAAAAGGCCATGTGTGGCAGTCAAAGAATTTTATGAGATCAGTCCTCTCCTTCCACCTCTACACGGGTCTCAGGGATTGGGTTCAGGCTGCCAAGCTTGCACTACAAGCACCTTTCTCTGCTGAGCCATCCTGCTGACCTTCCCTCCACAGTTTATCCTACTGAGCTATCTTGCTGACCTTCCCTCCACAGTTTATAAGTGAGGAAACCGAGGCACAGCACAGATGGAGCTTGCCTAGATCAGGGTTAGTGAGTGAGCTATCTAGGATTGTAACCCAACCTCTGGCACTAGAGAGCACCATGGTTTTGGCCCCTGCTCAGCTCCATTCCTGTGAAGTTCTAATTTTGAGAAGGAGGCAGGCCTGCCTTCTAGGTAAGCTAATGTTTCAAACCCAAATATTGCAATTACAAGCAGTTCCACAGAGGT
Organism: Rhynchomys soricoides; assembly: GCA_019843965.1. NCBI lineage: Eukaryota > Metazoa > Chordata > Mammalia > Rodentia > Muridae > Rhynchomys > Rhynchomys soricoides. The sequence goes on from JADRCH010000057.1 coordinate 1,089,517, forward strand.
GTCCACACAGAGGTCGATGTTTAAAGTGAGGTCCAGTTCTTAAGAGATGATCTTACTGATGCCCTGACAATGGCCCCTCTAGGTAGGGTCTGGCCACCCTCCCCACAAAAGTATGATATTCCTGGCAATTTATCAGACAGTAAGAGGGGGCACAAAACATTTCTTGAATTTTCCCAAGGTGTTGCCTCCCTGGTCACACGGGTCACCTGCAAGTGACGACCTGGAGCCTTCTTATCCTCCCTGTCCGCCTTCCTTCCCTCTTTCCCTTCTCTGGGAATTCTACCTAGGGAGACTCTGTAAACTGGGCATCCCCACCCCAAGATCTAAGATCTAACCTCTCCTCCACTCTGCCTAGAGAGGAAAGGGGTATTTACCAGACATAAGGGTGACATTGAGCTAGCGCTCTCTCTCTCTCTCTCTTTCTCTCTCTCTCTCTCTCTCTCTCTCTCTCTCTCTCTCTCTCACACACACACACACACATACACACATTCACATACTCTCCCACACACACGCTTGTACACACACACGTGCACACACATCCTCATGTTCACACTCACAGAAAAAGAGAGAGAGACGACAGAGACACAGAGAAAGACAGAGACAGAGAGAGACAGAGACACAAGAGGGAGAGTACCCTGTCCCACGAAGGCAGCCTTGTGTGACTGCAAAGAAAATGCAAGTGAAAACTCTGTCTCATCAGTAACTCTACCCCACCCAATAATTAATAATAATAATTAATATTAATAACTGCGAAGTGGAATTGGGAAACATAAATAAGGGGTGGGAGAGACCTGTTCCTGGAACCTGGGATACTTGTATTTTGTCCTCATTGCTGGAATGGGAAGAAGTCTTAAGCAGCGCCCTGGCTGAGCCCTCGATGGCCAGCAGAGGGCTCCGGTCCAGCACTGCGAACCTGAACTGCTACCCAGGCTTGTCATCCTTTCCCTGAAACCTCTGAGGATTTCTCCTCTCATCAGAGGGCTCTGCTAACCGAAACACAAGATGTCTCCTGGTCCTTGTTAGAGCACCTCAGGCTTCCGGATGCCGCTTCTTCCCTGGAACTCAGCCACGTTTTCTTGTGAAAGCCCAAAGTCTCCGGGAAAACTAGTTTTCATTTGTCCCTATTGTTTGTTTGTTTGTGCTTTTGTTAACCTGACACAAGCTAGGATCACCTAAAAAGAAGGAACCTCAATTGAGAAAATAGCCCATAAGATTGGCCTGTGGGCAAGAGAGTGAAGCATTTTCTTAGCTGATGATTGGTGCGGGGAGGTCCAGCCCATTGTGGGTGGGGCCAATCCAGGGCTGGTAGTCCAGGCTGAAAGAAAGCAGGCTGAGCAAACCATGAGGAACAAGCCAATAAGCACCACTCCTCCACGGCCTCTGTATGAGCTCCTGCGTCCGGATTCCTGCCCTGACTTCCTCAGGGATAAACTGTGATGTGGAACAATAAGCTGACATAAACCCTTTCCTCCCAAATTGCTTTGGTCGTGGCGATAGAAACCCTAAGACACATGGAGATTTGTGCTGGCTACTGTGTTTAAACAGCCATCAAAGACACATAGTCAGCCCCTACTCTACCCCATCCCCACATTCCACTCAGATCTTCTATTGCTAATTCAAAGCCACCTCTACTACTGGGATTCTGCTGAGAGAAATGTCTGGGAATTACTGCCAACTCCAGTCGGTCACTCTGTAGAAGGTCTAAACTGTGAAGGGTCTCCAGCCAGCTTAGGAGTGTGCTTGGCATTCCTAATGGCATAGTCCCATGGAGTTGTAGCTAAATCAGTTCTTATGAACGTGTCTCTAGGTAGTTAAAAGCACAAAACCACAAAAAAGATCTTTGCTTTCTTGCAAACATGCCTGTCAGGCGGGCCCAAAGTGGGAATTGTGCTTTGCAAAACATACTGTAACAGCTGGCCCCGTGGTGAATTCTGACACACTGCATTCTGCACACAGCTCATGGGGGAGGGAGGTTCCAGATGGAGAACAGAAACAAAACAAAACAAAACAAATCAAAGAACATAACAAAACAAAAAAACCAGGAGGATTGAGGATTCCACACTACCAGCATACCTTGGCTGGAGAGGGCAGGAGCGAGGTCCCCCATGCTCTCCTTCCAGGGTATAACAGACCTGCCAGCTGACTCTGTTTGCTTGCTACACCCACCCAAGTTCAGTGCCCCCCCCCCCGTGCAGGGTGGGTGGAGGGAGGTTAGAACTGCCATGACCAAGCACCACAGACTGAGATCAATGAGCTGGCAGAACTGCATCCTTCAGGAAATTTAGAGAGAATGTCATCTGTTTTCTTCCCTAGTTTCAGTTGGGTTTGCTTGCAGTCCTTGGTGGTTTTGACTTCCAGAAGGAACTCCAGTATCTCTGTCATCTGCATATACAACCTCCTCCTGGGTGTGTGACTGTGTCCAGACATCCACCTTTCTCCAGTATGATGTCATCTGAATTCAACTCGTTGCTGGTCCCATGGCCCTGCTTCTAAACAAGGTCCCCTCTTACCAGCAATGTCTTCTCCAGGGTTAGGATGACTATACTTCAGAGGACTTCTCCAAGAGGCTGGCTGGCCTGCATGTTGGTGGGATCTCTCCATAAGAAACTGATGGTTTTATCTGAACCTATCAGTGGACAGACATAGAGGTTCTTTCCCAGGCCCTGCTCAGAGCTTCCTGCAGGCCTCCCTCACCAGCCTCCCAGGAGAGCCAGTATATTGGGATCTTTCTAATATTTACCATGTGTTAAGCATCTACTGAGAACTACAGCAACAAGGATGAGTGTGGTACAGTCCCTGTCGTTAAAAGAATTTGACATTTAAAGGTGGAGATGGTGGCTTAGCTGGCAGAGTGAGCATTCAGAACAGAAAGCCTGGTGCTGTGAAGAGCTAGGTATGATGATACATGCTTGTAATCCCAGCACACAGGAGGTGGGGGCATGTGTCTTTTTCTCATCACTATGATTAAACACTCTGACAAAAGCAACTTAAGAAAGAAAAAGTCGATTCTAGTCACAATTTAAGGGTGCAATCTGCAATGGCAAGGAAGTCAAGACAGCAGGTGCCTGAAGTAGCTGGTCATGTCACATCCACTGTCAGAAAGCAAAGAGAAATGAACACATGCATTTCTCAATCTTCCAGCTGCAGTGAGGTCTACAGCCTCAGCGGCAGGTGCAGATGGTCCCCAGCATGGTCACATGACAATTCTCCATCAAGGAGCCTAGAAGCTCCTTTGGTTAGGTACCCATGACTGAACATCAACTCACTTTCTCTTTCTTACACAGTCCAAGATCTCAGCCCAGGGAATGGTGTCACCCACAATGGGCATGTCTTTATCCCACATCAACCTAAGCAAGATAATTCCCCACAGGTGTGCACAGAGACTGTTCTTATAGATGATTCTAGATATCATCAAGTTAATAATCCAACTATCAAAACTATCAAAAGGCAGAAGGATCAGAAGTTCAAGGTTATCCTCAGATACTTGGAGTACATCTCTGAGTTCACTCAGAAGAGATAATAGCAAAGCAGTGGTCAGTGTCTGGCTGACTGACAGGTGGGCTCGTGAACCCTCAGTCCCCAGTTGCAGTGAGGTCTACAGCCTCAGCAGCAGGTACAGATGGTCCCCAGCCTGGTCATGTGACAATTCTCCATCAAGGATCCTAAAAGCCCCTTTGGTTAGGTACCCATGACTAAACATCCGGCCTCTCTTGACTTCAGCTCTGCTCTCAGTCTCTGCAGCATCCCTTGAACCAGATCATGCCTCATTCCTAATGCAGGGCCCTGGTCACAGCCCCTGTGTTAGAACTCTTCCCAGAGTTCTAACATACAGGGAAAATAGCCCTTCCTCACCCCTGGCATATGAGTGATGTTTCCTTGACAGCCCTCAGCCTGAATTCTCCTGCCAAACCACACCCTCAAGCTACAGGCCTGGCACTTGCCTGACTCTTATTCCTTTGTTCAGTGAGATAATAAAGAATCAGTTTTTATACGCTAGGCATTTAAATACACACAAAGTATGTACTCTGGGGGAGGGGGTTCATATTTTTATAAAAACAAACTAAAATTTTGAATATGAAGAAAGTACAAAACATTTCCCAGTGCTGCAGAGGAAAGATTAGCTTGCTATGGAGACTTTCAGAGTAAGGCCTGAGCCCTCCTTGAAGCAGAACAGGAGTCCTCTGGGCAGAGCCATGGCACACACTTGACACATTCTTGTGCCCTAGGCCAAAAGAAAGCAGACATGTTATCCGCTTCTCTCTATCAATCTCTCTTGCAGACCCACTGCCCAAAGACAGGGCTGATACAACAGCTTGGCTATTTTAGGCCCTGCCATCAATGGATAATTTTCTGGTGCTGCTTAACACTGGCCTTGCCACTCCTGAGAGTCTATAACCCGCCTCTTTGCAATGCTTTCTGTGCTGCTTTTTTTCCTCCCAAGGTTTTACAGAGCTGTACAGAACATTCTGTGTTTCTTCCCACCTGTTGGGAGTGGGGGATGATGCTGAGACTTGAGATCAGAACAATCTGCAAGAAGGGGTGCTGCTGCCTGTCCCTACCATACTGTAGGCCATCCTTGGATATAGACTGGTGGTGTAAGAACTTCTCAATTCTTGAAGTGTCCATGGTGCTGGTCTCCATGTACCAAGAGAAACAGCCATTCTTCTCAGTCTGTAGACCTGACACAGCATGCTCCAGTCCCTCCCTCTCTCCACTGAGCTCTTTCAATCCATCTCTGAAGGTCACATTTGAACCAAAGCACTGAGAACACTGAGTCCAGGGGTCTGGTGACTAAATCAAGCAATTGTTTCTTCCTCAGAAGTAGATTATTTCTCTGGCATTTCCATTTACCCTCAGTTCTGTTATGTAAATGTCCTATCTCAGGGGCACTGGCCAGCAGACACTTTGCTAGGAAGGCTCTGGTTGCCTCAACACCTGGGGCCTCCTGAGAGCCATAAGTGAGGAAGGGAAGGAGGGTTGGAGCAAAGCAAATTGGGCTTACCTCTCTGCAGGAAGTCTAGGCAGTAGACAACTAGAAAGAGGGTTTAATAGCTGTGTCTTCCCCCACAGCCACCTGGCAGAGCTAATGTCCCTAGAAGCCTGTCTGGATCCCAGTTACTAGGAATCAGAGCTAATCAAGAGTTCCATTACCTTCTCAAACCACTACCAAGGAGATACATGTAATTCTCCAGCCCGCTACTCTGCCTCTGAACTGAGCAGGTCATGACCTAGACTTCCTGGATCATTAGATGGCTCAGAACTCAGGATCTTGAAAAGGATAATCGCCTTAGTCACTGTTCTATTGCTGTTAAGAGACACCACAACCAACGCAACTATTATAAGAAAAAGCATTTAATCAGGGCTGGCTTACAGTTTCAAAGATCTGGTCCATTATTATCACAGCAGAAACCATGGTGGCATTTAGGCAGGTACTGAAACAGTAGATGAGAGCTACATTCCTAATCCAAAGGCAGAGAGGGAGTCTGTAGGTCTGTCTGGCCTGGGTTTTTGAAACCTCAAAGCCCATCCCCAGTGGCACACTTTCTCCAATAATGTCATACCTTCTAATCCTTCTCAAGTAGTTCCACTCCCTGATGACTAAGCATTAAAATACATGAGCCTATGGGCCATTCTTATTAAAGCCATCACAACAGTCATCCCAGAAGGGGAGACCACCTATCACCCCTAAATCAGAGCCATATGGCGAGACCTTGCTGCTCAGGAACACCCAGATCTCAGACATGTAGACATCCTCTTCCTAACCTGTCTGTAGTTACCTGCTCACTTGACTGGCTAGGTGGATAGATCTTGCAGTGTTTCACATTGATTCCTGCCTGGAAAGTGTCCTCTTCCTCTGTGCATTTCATATTCTCTATCCCGTTGAATTTCTAGGACTCTCTTATTGAAGTAAACACACACACACACACACACACACACACACACACACATTCGTGCATACTGGCTGGTTTTGTGTGTCAACTTGACACAGGCTTTCTCTTTCTCACAGAGAAAGGAGCCTCCCTTGAGGAAATGCCTCCATAACATCCAGGTGTAAGGCATTTTCTCAATTAGTGATCAAGGGTAGGAGATTCCAGCCCATTGTGGGCAGTGCCATCCCTGGGCTGGTGTCCTGGATTCTATAACAAAGCAAGCTTAGCAAGCCAGGGGAAGCAAGCCAGTAATTCTCGTAAACAAGCAGCATGCCTCCATGGCCTCTGCATCAGCTCTTGCCTCCAAGTTCCTGCCCTATGTGAGTTAATGTGGAAGTGTAAGCTGAACAAACCCTTTCTTCTCCAACTTGCTTCTTGGTCATGATATTTTATGCAGGAATAGAAACCCTGACTAAAACATATATATTGTTCAAGAAACTCACTGTGCGGCTCAAGAGATTCCTTAGCAGTTAAGAATATACTTTGCTCTTCCAGAGGACCCAAATTTGTTTCCCAGGTCTCACTTTGGACATTTCATAGCAGCCTGTAGCTCCAACTCTAGGAGATATGATGCTCTCTTCTGGCCTCTGTGGGCACCTGCAGTCACATGTACATGCCCACACACAGACACACGAAAACACACACATAGTTTTAAATAATAAAAAGGTTCTTTAAAAGAAACTGAGGGTGTCTTTGTCATAGCAAATCAATCCAAAGTTAGCCCAAAGTCAGCCTTCCTCTGTGATTCTCAATGCATTCATTCGCTGTAGTGGTTTTCATTTGGGGTTTATCTAGAGAAGGTATCTACCCATGGAGACCAGCAATTGACTCACCAAAATTTCCAGAATGCCTGCTCTGTGCTGGGTGCCGTCAGATGCAGAAGACTATCCAGAAGCTCTTGTGGTCCTGCTGGGTTCTTTTTACAGATGAGGGATGGGGTGGTTTAGGTTCAGTCACCTGGAATTTCCAGAAGGCAGATGCCGCGGCAGTGACTAGCTTAGATCTCCCCTCCTGTGGAAGGGGAGACTCAAGGAAAGTGGGGAGTGAAAGCCTGTGCCTGGCATGCTGTCATGCCGCTAGAAGACTCTTGCCACACACTCATTGGCCTTCCAAACAAAGACAGGAGCTGCCATCACCACCCAGCTCAGAAATAAGGAGACCATGGAAGAAGGCAAGCAGCTGGCCATAACCAGCCCTACCAAGAAAATTGTATGCCTCCCCTTGCCACTAGAGGGCAGTGCAGCTCACTGGGAGGAGGAGTAAGCCAGCATGAGCCCCAAGGCGAGCTTTCCTGGAGTAGGGGGCTCCATTGCTCATGTCTTCATACAAAGCTTTCTGTCTAATGTGTTCCTGATAACACACTGCTTGGGCACACTGAGACTTGCCACCCAGTTCTCACACAAGGAAAGGAAGATTGCTGAGATGTGAGAATGACTTCTCCCAGGCAGCCCAGCTGAGAACATTACTCAGGGGACAGACTCTAAGTCCCCTCAGAACCAAACTCAAGTTGAATCCATAACTGTCTACAAGGTCAGTGCTAAGTCTGGGAGAGTAAGGCTCCCCCTCCCAAACCCCCACCCCAGGCTATCCCTTTTCTGTCTGTCCATTCCAAAAGGATTAGAGGAAAACAGGAAAGAAATAAAAGCCTGGTGGCCAGATCAGACTCTGTTAAGTAGTCATGATAAAGTCTGGATGAGGAAAGCTAGCTCCATGGGTATACACTGCCAGCCACCGCCATGGCCACCACCACCACCACCACATAAGAGCACATGTGTTTCAAGGTCACTCACTGGAGAGTCATTGCTCCTTCCTCTAGTTCCTACCCTTCAGAGCTCCAGCTGTGAATATGGACATCAGTACTACCAATGGTTTCAGAGAAGAAGAATCCTTCAATCCCAGACAAGGACCAGGAATAGGTCCTCACATAGGAACTAGTCAGGTCAGAGTAAAATTCAGAAGCCCAGAGTGATGAACTTTATGACCTTTACACAGAGAGACGCACGCACACACACACACACACACACACACACACACACACACAATGCCTTTTCTGCACACACACACACACACA
>JADRCH010000057.1:1100143-1215507 GCA_019843965.1 Rhynchomys soricoides
AGGTGTGGCCTTGCTGGAGTAGGTGTGGCCTTGCTGGAGTAGGTGTGACCTTGCTGAAGTAGGTGTGACTTTGTTGACAAAGGTATGTCACTGTGGGCATGGGCCTTAAGACCCTCATCCTAGCTGCCTGGAAGCCAGTCTTCTCCTGTTTACCTTTGGAATAAGATGTTGAACTCTCAGCTCCTCCTGCACCATGTCTGCCTGGATGCTACTATGCTCCCTCCTGATAATGGTCTGAATTTCCAAACCTGTCCAAGCTGGCCCCAATTAAATGTTTTCCTTCTTAAGAGTTGCCTTGGTCATGGTGTCTGTTCACAGCTGTAAAATTCTAACTAAGACACACTGATTCTTCTATAAGTTACTGTTGGCTGTGATGTTTTATCACAGCAATAGATAAGTAATGGATAACCAAAGTCTTTCTATGGGTCCCGGAAACATTCCCAGGGCCAGGCACAGTGAGATGTCTGGGAAGAGGACAGAAAATCCAGGCCCAGACTCTGGCCTCATCAAGTACTCAGTTCAAAGTGGGGAACGGAAATGGGAATGAACATTTATAGGCAGGAGAAAAGGTGGGAGACAAAGAGTTTGTGGAATGGTTCATAGCTGGAAGAAATGCATTAAGGAAGGAGACTGGCTTTTAGATGAGGTAGAGTTTCATATGTGTGATGGCCAGTCTCTAATGTCAACTGATGAAGTCTAGAATCACCTCTAGATGGGCCTCTAGGCATGCCTGTAGGGTGGGAAAACCTGCCCACTATGGGTGGCACCATTCCCTGGACTAAGATCCTGTATAAAAGAGGAAAAGTGGGCTTCTCACACACATTCATCATTGTCTACCTGAACTGTAGTTGGATGTGAGCAGCTGCATCAAGTTTCTGCTGGTGGTGACTTCCCTGCCATGATGCTTTTTGCTCTCAAACTGTGAGCCAAATAAACTTTCTTTCTCAAGTTGCTTTTACTGGGTATTTTATCAGGAAAAGTAAGGTGGGTCTCCACAGGTGGCAAGGGAGGGGGTAAGCCAAGACAAGAAAGCCTGAGGGTGTGCAGTAAGTGGTGCCAGAAGCCAGTATTTGTGCTGTGGCTGGAGCATCAGATGGGTGAGGAGAACATTTCACTAGAGCTAGTTCATGCTGGATCTCAGAATGCCTCCAGCACTGGCTAAGGTGCACAGATTTCATTCTGTGAGCAAATTCTGAGGTAAAAGCAGGGTGTTTTATTGTGAAAATTCTAAAATGAATCGAAGCTGAATTGGGAAAGTGGCTTAGTCTGTTAAAGCTGCTATAACAAAATATTATAAATGGGGTGACTTATAAACAACAGAAATGTATTTCTCAATTCTGGAGGTTGGGAAACACCAGCAACTCAGCACCTAATGGAAATCACTTTTGATTCATAGAAATGTCCTCGAATGTGGACGGGGCAGGGAAGCTTTCTGAGGGGCACTAATTCATTCATGAGGGCTCCATCCTCATGACCTAATCACTACCAAAGGCCCTGAACACCATCACAGTGTAGAGTAGGTCAACACAGGAACATGGGGTGGGGCCTAAGGGTTCACACTGGAGTCCAGAAACTGATCCCAGCTGCCATTGCTGAGAGATGACCAGGTCTCCCTTCACCTGAGAGATGACTTCTGTCTCCCTTCACCCCATCATTGCAGGATGCAAGGCCAGTAACTGTCCCACAGGACAGATAGGAAAAGTAAAGCAGAAGAATTCACTTGACCAAGGCCACACATCCAGTTCATGGAAGACTTAGGAAGTCATTCTTCTTCTCCTGCCTCCTGAGACTTCTCAGCCAGGACCTCAGGAGGGCCTGTCCTGTCTCTATCCCACAGATCAGGATAGTCTGGAATAATGTTGCAGAAATAAATGCTAAGCTGGTTGGGTTTCATCAACTTGACATGAACTAGAGTTGCTTGGAAAGAGAGACTCTCAGTTGAGGAGCTGCCTCCAGCAGATTGCCCTATGGGCATATCTGGAGGACATTTTTTTGAGACTGCCACAGGCATGCACAAGAAGCAACGGAAGTGGCCACCCCTAGACAGCAAAGCCAGGCCCAAGGGCAGAGGGATGATGCCTTTAAATACAGCTCCAGTTGTGCACCCGTGAAAATGATATTTTTCCAAGACTACAAAATATAAAGGATGAGTTAAAGCTAACTAGGAAGAACACATGAACATGTCTAGGGGCTAACAGGATTTGGGGACAGCACAGACATGAAGGGCTTCTAGGAAGTTGGTAGACATTGACCTCCCTAGGAAAACTCCAGGAGAAAAGTGAGGTTGGAGGTAGCTTGACTTCCTCATGAAGGTGCTGCTTACAGGACCCGTGCATGGGAAGCACTGAGAGATTGGACAGGGAGAAAGCAAGAGGCCCAAGGAACCTGAAGAGGGAAAAGAGGACCAGCCAATGGGTGAGGCAGAGAGATGAAGGTGGAATTCCCAAGGGGACAGAGCATTTCCAGGGGACTAGTGGTTTCTTGGGGTCTCCTGAGTTAGGACTGGGGACAGAATGGGTGTTAGCATTTTGTCTAAGCTCCACCCCACAGTTACCTGGCAACAGCCAGGTGTGCCTGACTCACTATAAAAGGGGCTGCCTGCCCCCTTCCCTCTCTCTTGCTCTTGCCTTCTTGCTCCAGCTCGGTCCTCAGCATGGGCACGCCAAGGTACCTCCTTCCCCTATACCTGACTACATCTCCACCAAACATATTCCTTCTCTCCTTTATCATTTTATAAGATACAACAATGAGGGTTGAGAGTCCAGTGGAGAGGGGAGGCATCAGAGATCAGGATAGAACCAGCCAAGCCAGGGGCGTCTTTCCCTCCTCCTTCAGAGACAAAATGATAGGCTCACTGCTCGCGGAGGATCACCACTTCTCAGTAGATACAGATCCGGTTACAGGGCTGGGGAAAGCGATTTTTAGACCACCTAATCCAGCAACTGCTATGTGTAAAGTGGAAACTGAGTCAGGCAGTCTCAGATAGCTTCTCTGCTTTTTTTCTGTTTACACCTCAGGGGAAATCCACAACTTGATCTCACACTGTTTTCTGTTATTCACACATCAATGCAGACAAAATTTAACACAACTGTGCCTACAGACACAGTGTGTAAACAGCCACTCTGGCATGGGCATTAAAGGGTTCCTTCTTCCGAGATTTTTTTTTTTTTTAGTTCCCTGGGAGGGAGGGAGGAAGAGCAGAGCCTAGGAAAGCAAGGAGAGATACAAACCATTCTAGCAACTTTTACTCCCCTTTAAGGCTGCCTGGTTACGGTCCTGGGAAAGAAAACCCCTGTATTCCTCCCCTTTAATTGGGTTTATTGTTAAAGCACTGGGGCAGCTAATCCTCATAGACCTGTAGGAGCAGGCTTGCTGGCCAAGATCACAGACTGGAGCACCTTTCTTGTGAGCCCCTGGGTAAGACAGCCTGTTTCTTCTCTGGGCTCTGGGGAGGTTATCTTGTTGGTGTGGAGAGGGAGAGGGTTTAAAGACTCACTTCCTTTCAGCCCCTGTCAGTCTCTCCTGGCTCTTGTAGTCTCAAGGGTAAGTTGTAGCAAAAGAGAATCCATATGAGGACCTGATAGGTGCTTCCCGGGGGAGATATCTGATCATTCCTCCTGGGCTGGCCCAGGAGAACCTTCTGTACTTATGGGCAGAGACAGGAATAGGAGAGCATTGTGCCCAGTGAGCTCTTGGAAATGGCTGGATGGGAGGGGGTATCAGGACCCATAGCTCCTTAGTGCCCCTCTTCCAGCTCACCCTTCATTCCTTTACCTCTGGGACCTAACTCATCTCTCTAAGGAGAAGGCTCACCCCGCCCACACTAGCATCCCTGGTGGGATGGTTAGCTTGTGGGTACAAAGGCCATGGTAAATAGCCTGTGGCTGCTCTTCATACCAGGAAGAGATGGCCTCAGGCCTTGCAGCAGGGTCTCAGAGCCAGTGCTCAGCTTCCCACCCCAGGGCCAAGGCTGCTGCATAAAGATGCAGGACACAGACACAAGCTAAAGCTGTCAGTCACAAGCTGGTCCCTTCACCTTCCCCAGGGGCTCATCTGTTCCTGGAGTCTAAACTTCCCCAGTGTGGTTCTGTGGGGGTACTCAGAGTACGGTTAGGATTCACCACCCACCCTAGCCCCTTCTCCACGTAAGTTTGACGCACAACATTAACCCTGAGACTAAAGGAGGTGGCTGCAGGGCCAGCTGCAGTGTGAGCCTGGCAAGCCTCCTGCTCTGGAAACAGAAAACTGATCAAGAGGAAAATCTCTGAGCTGGGTCAAGAGGGTCAAGCAGGTTCTGTCTCGGGTAAGGAATCTTTTCCAGATCACAGAGCACAGTTGGAATGGGACCATCATTCCTGTAGATCTGAGCTAAGCCAGAGCCAAGGATGAGACCCATATCTGAAGCAGACCAGAGTACAAAGTGCTTAGTAATAGCTGATACTGCCATGCTTTGCAGCTGGCAGTGGGCTTTTAATTCATCCAGTGATGTGCTAGATAGTCCCCCCAACCCACTTAGTATATAGCTCAGAGAAGTAAGGTGATTCCCTGCTTGCTATAAAGTCAGCTGCCACTGGCATCCCTTGTGTCCTGGTAGCATTTGAACACCAGTCCTTTCCATGTTGCTGTGGGGTGTGTGTGTGTGTGTGTGTGTGTGTGTGTGTGTGTAAAGAGTCCTATTTAAAGATGAGAAAAACTTTGAAAGAGGCCTGAGGGCTGAGGAGACAAAGGTTTAAGATGGATCCAGGAGCAGTTCAGGCAAGAGACACTGCTCCCCAGCTCCAACAACGAGGATATGAGCACTACAGGAGACTCAGCCTTTGTCAGATCATTGGAGCCATGTGTCTCCCAGGAATAAGTCAGGTGCTATGCAGCATGACAGTGTCATAAGGAGGAAGGAGCAGAGATAAGCAGCACGCCATCAGCCACCTCCAGGAAAGAGGCAACAGGTCCTGTGATACAATGACAAGGACACTGGAAGCCTTAGAACTGGGCTTCCAGCCCAATACAGCCACATACTATTTGCATATCCCCTGAACATTGTTATCCACAAGTATCTCAGCTATAAAATGGTGTAAGGTGGCAGGGAATCCACAACAGGGATCATGCCTGCAAAGTGCCTAGTACTGCCCTGCCCAGGGCCTCAGTCCTTGTCTGATTATTCCCCAAGGCCTGGGAGCAATTCTGGCTAGAAGGAAAAAATAAAAAGCCTCCCTCTCCACAAGGAGGGCTCTTCTCTGTTCCCTCTCCCCCATACACACGCACACCCAGCCAGAAATAAACTGCCACACAGAGTGCGTGCGAGCGAGCAACGACGCCCAGCCGCAGCAGCCTGCCAGCGCCTGGGAGTGAATGAGCTGTGGCATGAATGAGGGGAGGAGCAATGGAGTCTGAGAAAAAGCAGTGGCTGCTGCTACAATTGCAGGCACGCCACCATGGTCAGCAGCAAGGGGGCCAGGGCAAAGCAGCTGCCATCCTGAAAGTAGTAGTGGGGACAGGACTGCCCAGCCTGTCCCCGAGTGTCAGAGCTATGTCCCCAGAGAGAAGGTTGTAACTCCAAGCATCTTGATGCAGTATCCTGAGTCCAGTCCTCTGCATTTCTCCAGTATGGATCCTTGTCAGCCCCTTCTGGGAGCCCCAGCCAAGTGCCTGGTGATGAAATGCAATGGGAATGAGTCCTAGGCCTGCAGAGGAGTTACCTCGTGTATGAGTGTTAGGTATCATAGCCATCAATGTGTGACACACAGACACATTAACTCCTCAGGACAACACGTGACATATGGAAAAACATACTCAAGCTTGTTTTTCCTTCCTGTTGAGAGATGCCTAGTTTCTCAGCAGAAGACCATGTGAATTATAGAGTTTGCACTCAGGGCTGTGCTATAGGAAAGTGGTCTGTCTTCTAGCCCTTCAGAACCCCAGGGAGATGTAGCTCACACTATGAGGGCTCTAGGAGAGCAGTGATGGCATGGGGGCAGCAGCTCCACATCTCCTGTAATGCCCATCCCTACTAGGATGTCCACCAGTAGATAAACCATCACCTACTGCCTCTGGTCTTCCCCCATGCTTGGTGTTTGGCTCATGTACCATACTGTAGGTATGCCATGCAGCACTGGAGAAGATGCACATGCCCTTTGATGCATTTGACCTCATGGAGGTAGTAAGTAATAGAGAGATGACAGCTATTCCCATTGTGTAGATGATGTAAACTTAGGAGGCCAGTGTGGTTATGACTAAGACGCTACCCTATTTTCCTGGCTGTCACTCGTGTCCCAACCTCTCAGCCACCAGAGGAAGCCATGGAGAGGGCTCTTGCTTCTGCCCTGAGACATGCACACTCATCCTTAGGCTGATTTGTCAAGCCGTAGGGTGATTTGGGTGAGCTTACATGTGGAAATATGGGTTTTCATCCAAAATAAACTTCAGGCCGACTGAAACTCTTCAGTTATTTTTGTGAACAGAAATTCACACGCAGAGCTGGTTACAAGGGCTAAGAATGAATGGAGTGGACCTAGGTGTTCCTCCCCAGCAGGAGGCTCTGGCATCTTGAAGGCTCATGAGCCACTGGTTTGCAGCCTATGAGCTGGACACAGTTTATGCCAGCTGTGCAGATGTCACCCATGCCTGTGACACAACAAGGGTAGGGCTGTAATGGATGAGAGTGAACTGCTGGGAATTTCATGTATTCCTTAAAAAGACAAAGTAAAAACTGGTATTGGAGAAGGCCTTGCCTGCATGAACCGGTGCATACTCTGAGCAGACCCAGGTCCCTGCTGCTGCTGATGGTATTAAGAAATCCTTCCATCAAGGAAATGTGGGTACTGCCAGGTTAGACTGCAGTAAGCGCATGTCTGTAGTAGCCCTCAGAGCCTTTCAGGAGCTGATGTGGACTGAGACTCTGTGTACAACTTCAGTGCAGAAAAGCTATTCACAGGGAGTTTCTCTCAGGACTTATAGCCACGACTTCGGGGGCTCATCTAGTTAGGGCTCCATCTTTCACTAAGGAGGAAGATCAAAATTCAGAGGTATATAGTCATCTATCTGCTTTGGGCTTCACAGCAGCAGAGGGCCAAACCATGATGGAAGCTTCTAGTATGTTCTCTATCCAGACTCTGGATTCCAGAGATACAGATACAGAGTTTCTGGTACAGGCCAGAATTTAGGAAATTGTGGACCAAGTCAGGAAAACCTCCCGGTTTTCACCCTCTGGACAAGTATAGTCTGGTGATATGTGGCTCTGTAGATGTATGTGCCCCTGCTTGGAGGTAGGGTGCATATTCTTATTAAAGATGACATAGCTGATAGCCTCCCTCTCAGTACCCCCAGGCCCTCAATACCATGCTTCCAACAATCTGGGAGTAGAGTTCTGGGGAAGAGCACTTGCTTAGTATGGGAGGCTCTGGATGGACTCAATCCCCAGCACCAGAGAAAAAGAACAAATCTTGGAGTATCCTGATTCATCTGGGGTTAGTGAGAGCTAGTGAGGCACACACTTACTGAGAAGCCCCAGGCAGGAGTGCGGAAAGTTTACCAGTGCCTCCCAAGGGTAGAACTGAGAGCCATTATCTGCACATTTAGAACCATAGATGCACTCAGATTCTCTGTCTCCATCCTCACCCTCATGGCGTGTGTAGGCTAAGAGGCACCATCTCATCCCTGAATTGTGTGCATGGGGTGGAGGGAAGGAGTTGAATTGAATGCCTTCAGGTTAAGACACAAGGAATCCAGGACTCTAGCAGGGCAACACTGACTCCCTGAATAGTCCAAATAGCAGAGAAGAGCAAGGGAGTAGGTGTAAGAGAAGCTCCAGGCAGTGTGGAGAAGCTCCACAGTGTGCTCTGCACTTGATGGCAGTGAGGAGAACATTACAGACATGCCTCATCTTCCCAAAAGTTCTATCCGGGTGTAGTATGAACCCAGACCAGATGGAGCCAGGAAAGACAGGATAGTGAGCCCTAGGGGTCACCAAGAAAAGGTCTTTTGCCTGCCGGGCTCATGACCCAAGAATCTCTCAGCAGAATCTCATCAATAGACAAGCTGGCTGCCAACAAACCAGAACAACTATCCTGGAAGTACAGAAAGGGTTCATACACGCCAGGGCTGTAGTTGTCCTGCATGTCCTCTGAGAAGTGTCCCCTCTGTCTCTTCCCTTGCTACAAGCTTAAAAGACCCCCAGGGGGCTAGGAAGACCAGACTATGGCTACAACAGCAAGACTGTCTATGGGGTTATTTCTAGAGAGGATGATTACCTGAAACAGGGTGGCTTCAGAGTGCCAAATGCATTGCAGAAGAGGAGAACTGAAGAAGTGACCCAACTTAGGTAGAATGTCCCAGAGAGGTTCTGCCGACCGAGCGCTGGACTCAGATCCCAATAGTCTACTGATGCCAGGACAATGACAAGAAGCAAGGCAATCTGGATTTCTGTTGCCGTTGCCTCCTTCCCACTGAGCTTGGGCCAGGACTTAATATCAAGGGTCTCAGTTGGGGTACCACCCTCTACGCAGGCTCAGGGCAGTGCAAAGGATGCACCCATCCATGCTTCATATCCATTGTAAGCCTAGCTCCTATCTGAAGCCATCCTGACCAATCTCCAGGGCTGAGGCTAGCTATACCTCCTGTATGCACCAGGCTTAGTAATGGCCTGCATATTGAGAATGCTTGTCCTTTAGGCTCATTACTCGCACTTTACCTGTCTAGTTACATAGATGCAGTCCTACTAGATTGCCAGCATTTGAGGGTCAGGCTTGTGTCATAGAAATACCTGTATCCAGGACTGGGTATTCAGGAGATATTCATTCAGTAAATGCTCACTAAATGAGAGAGTGTTACTTCTATGATTCAGAGATGATTGTCTATGAACATAGTCATATTCCTTGCCAAGGGTCTTTGGTATAGAATCCTCACAATGATCTCACTTTGTTGAGGAGTGAGGGGCATGAAATGGGTACACAGGCCAACATGGAGGATGCCTCTTGAAGGCCTCCATGAAGGTGAAGTGTGTCCTAAGTCTCAGAGGGCTCTTTGGGGATTGCTCCTATGCTCTAAAATCCAATGGCAGTTGATATGAGAAAGAGTGTGAGGCAGAGTGCCTTGGAAGCAAACCAAATAATATTAGTGCTCAGGGTGTCTCTGAATTTTTCTCTTCTACTGAAAGATCTGGAATGCTGAAGTCAGGGGAGAAAAGGCTGTGAGGCTGGAGCAAAAAGCAGTATGACCCAACTGGGGGTGTAGGGAGACCCTTCCCTACCCACCTGTGACCACCCCACCTGAGACCGGGTCCCCTTCCCAGGAGGTCTCCGTGACATCATGGATTGTGGGAGTCCCTGAAGGTGCGGGGTCCAGATCTGGGCCGCTGAGTTGTTAGGACTCCGTGTATGGGAGGAGCTGTGGGTGGGAAAGATGTTTTCTATGGCTTCTCCTTGGCTAAGAATACTATGTTTTTAAAGCTATTTAGGAGCAATGGGAAGGAAGGAACATTGAGCACAGATCAGCTAATGAGACCGGGGAGCCTCCTACAGAGCAGGGAGTCATTCTCCACAGCTCCTGCAGGGGGAGCTGTGCACACAGCTGAGGTCTCCATGCCCAGGCTCTTCATTAGCCCCTCATACAGAGCAAGCTCCAGTCCTGTTCTGTGGAGGGGAACAGTCAAAAGGGAGGTGTGCAAACCAGCTCTGTCTTTTGTGCACCTAGAGACACGCACGCCTTTTACCCTGGGCCCTGCCTTCTTCAAGACTGCCCGCTCCTAGGATGTTACCCAGTAGGAAACTGTCCCTGGAGACCAGCAAGCTAGACATGCTATCATGGAAAAGCTCAAGTACAAAACTTCCCCTTCCTTTTCCTTTTATGGCTGCCTGATAGATGGGGTCCAGGTACCCCCCTCACCAAGGATCCCGAGATATTTGGAATTCAGAATCTGCCAAAGTCCTGACACCCTATCCATCCTCCTCAGAGCACCTGCCTCACACAGTCCAAGAGGTTAATAGGATCAGAGGGAGGATTTGAACCCTCTGACAGAGAGCTGCAGAAGCACAGGATTGTGTGCACATGTGTGTAGGCATGTGTGAGTGCAGTGAGTGTACACATGTCTAAAGGCCAGAGAACAGCCTCAGCTGTCATTCCTGCCTAGTATTGTTGGTTGTTTTGTTTTGTTTATTGAGACCTGAGTGGAATAGGCTGGCCCAGCAGTGAACTCAACCGATCCACCTCCCAGGGCTGGGGTTACAAGCAAGTGCAACTCTCTGCAGCTTTCCTTAGAGATCAAACACAGGTCCTCACGATTGCAAGATAAGCACTTTACTGGCTGCATTATCTCCACAGCCTTCTAAAAGGCCTCAAGGATTTTATGGGCATTTTATTTAAGGCAGGATCAGAGCCACTGTCTAAAAGGAATAACCACTAGATACATTCTCCCACCTCTCTGTCAGGTTCAAGGGGTAGGGTGTTGGCAGAACTGGTCTTTCCTGTCACTCTCAGACACTCAGCAGCCATGCACCCTGATGTCCTAGCTTCCCCACCTTGAGACCCTCCTGCTTTATTTTTCTTTGGGGAAGGAGCTCTTTGCAGTTTTCTCTTGTTTGATGCCTATGCCAGCTTCAAGTCTTAGCCTAAATCCAACCTGCTTACAATGCCCCCATTAGCTTTGTCTAAAGACACTCTTGTTTGTCCCCATTACACACCAAGTCTCTGGTCACTTAGCCATCCACATGGGAGTTTGCTGGCTAGCTCATTGCCTGCTTCCTTTGCCTGGCTACCCCAGGAAGGAGGGCCATGGTTCAACTTGTCTGTCATTATATATCCAGCCCCTGGAACACCACAGGTTACATGCAGCCCCAAAGGACATGCTTCAATTAGGATGCTAACAAAAATCTTCCCAGTTCTCTGCACATGCTGTGGGGGTGGCAGGGGAAACACACTGCTCCTTTGCAGAAGCTTTGGCAGGTAGGAGTAAGAACAGGAGATGAGGCAGAGCTGTGATGGTAAGAAGGGGCCAGGCTGAACAAACACAGGAAGTTCCTGGGCTCAGCTGGTTTCCTGAGAGCTAGCATGTAAATCTGTATTACCATCACTAATGCTCAGATTACCAAATGCACAGATTTCTGTTGGGTGTCCACCTTCAATCTATACCCCTGTTGCATCTAGCAAGCAAATACAGTCACTCAGTGGATTTGCTCTTGCAATTTTAGAATGCAAGTGGGAGAGTGTTCTTATTTTTGCCACTTTCCAGGTTCTGCTCCCAGTCTTTCCTTCTGGCCATTACATCATGATCTGGGTGTTTTAGATTCTTTTGCAACCTGTTCTGTATTATATGAGAAACACTCTGATGGGTCCTTGTCTTCCTTCCCTCCCTCCCACGAAGCTTCCCAGGCAGCTTCAACTCTGGAGGACATGGGGCGAAAGGAGGAGGAGGACTGTAGCTCCTGGAAGAAACAGACCACCAACATCAGGAAAACCTTCATTTTCATGGAAGTGCTGGGATCGTAAGTCCTGGGGCTGGGCCTCAGAGGGCTGGGCTGCCTGCTGTTGGGGACCAGCCCCTGGAACTCTCTCAGTTGCATTAAGAGACTTGGACAGGATTTTATGGCCCTAGGATTCAAGGGGCATAAAAAGGTACCTGCTACTTTAATGCATTGGATCCCTCAGGAGACATCACTCCATACCTCCAGATTCTGTATCCTGGGACAGCCCAGTGGCCCCTAACATATTCCTAGATCTGTGGCAACTTGAGGATTCCTGATCTAATCATAGAAGGAAGGGATTGAGGAGCACTTCCCCACAGCCAATATCTTTGAAACATTTTTCCTGGATCTCCCTTTTGGCTTCCTCATTTCCTCTGTCATGTGACCAAGCCAGCCTCAATGTCCACTTCCAACAGAAGAGAAGGGGCTTCTGTGGCCCAGAGAGCGGGTGGGTTCCTCACCCCCAAGAGCTTCCCGTCACCCCTCCTCTTCTCCTTATTCCAGTGCTTTACAAATGCTGGAGCCCATGGTGTCTGGGCCTCCCCTTGACAGCAATCACATGGCTGGCTGACTCCGTGTGAGGCTGCATGTCTGGGGCAGACTCACCATTCAGTCTCGCCTGGCCCCAGGAGGTCACAGGCTCTGACGTTGGCCAGCCAGCAGCTCCAGCCACCAGTCTTTGCCTCTTTGGAGCACCAGCTGGTCAGCTAATGAGCCAGGGATAATTGGACCTAGGCAAGCGAGGAGTCCACAGGCTGCTCCCTGGAGCAAGCTTTCTAGCCAATGCAGTCAAAGTGTCACTTGACCCTGTCTTGGCCAGAAGGCCATGACCTCAGATGGTGGCAGAAGTGCCACACTTTCTGCAGACAGAAAGGCACCAGGCACCACTGAGAGGAGACTCAGGCTGTCCCCACACAGGGAGATGTCAGGCTCTGCGTGCACAGGAGGACATAGTATCAGTGCTGGTTGTCAGAGCCCTCGCTTTCCTTCAAGGGCCTCGCCAACATGAGGGTGGCTAGAAAGTGGCAGCTGGCAGGAGAGAGACAAAGCATACAAGTGAATCAGAAATTATTTGCTAAGCAGCCCTAAACTAGAAGGAAGTCCAGGCTGACAAGAGCTGATGTCACACTGTCTGCTGGAAGACATTCCAGAGGCAGACACGCCTTCTCTCCTGGTGCTCCGGGAGGCCTGCCACTGCAGCACTGTGCAAACTTCAGAGGGACTCAGGAGCTATCTGAGACCTGTGGCATTAGCTTTTAACATAGTTTGACACAAGGAAAAGGCGGGATGAATTCTAGATCCCTGCTCTTAAATCCAATTGATAACATTTCACTGCTCAGCCATCCCTGTAACCTTTAGGTCTATACTTGCAGATTCAGCCATCAGAGAGTCAAACACAGTGGGAGAAAAATATGTCTGTCCTGGACACATACAAGTTTTCTCCAGCAACACAGCACAGCACAGCACAGCACAGCACAGCACAGCATTCATCTCAAAAGCTAAGAGTCTATCGAAAACCATCAAGGTCCATCTTCCACCCCTAGCTTACCTGACATTCTGATGGTTGATGTACAGGGCTCTTCACCCCCGGAGCAGGTCTCCTGGGTTCCATTCATCATGACCCAGAATCCAAAGAGACTGCAGGAATGGAGGAGAGGTGGTCTGCCCTTGTCTTCTGGGGTCAGAGTCACCAGCAGTGCATTGATAAAACACACCCATAGTTCCAGCTATTTGAGAAACTGAGGCAAGGGTATCACATGATCCTAGGAATTTGAGAGCAGTCTGAAAGTAGTATGACCTCATCAAATTAAGTTAAATGATTCACAAATAAAAGCTAATTCAATGGATCCAGGAGGCTTTCTTTTCTCACTGCATGTGAATCTGTTCTCTCCTGCTATCGCTGCCGGCCACACGGCACCACATTGATGGGAAGTGCATCAATTCTGTAGAGCCTTGATGGGGTTTACCATGTGCAGAAATGTCCACGGCTAATGCAGAGTCTGTGGGGTTGCATAGAGAACCATGACTGCCTGGCACCCCACTCCTCTGAGTTCACAGTGACTATGGAACCTTGTCAGCCACACATTCCTGTTTTACACTTCCCTGTGGTTTCTGACATGCCCTCTTCTAGCCAAAACTACATTTTCTGTTTTGGCCTCTTCCCTACAGAGGAGCTTTCTCAGAGGTGTTCCTGGTGAAGCAAAGAGTGACTGGAAAACTCTTTGCTCTGAAGTGTATCAAGAAGTCACCAGCCTTCCGGGACAGCAGCCTAGAGAATGAGATCTCTGTGTTGAAAAGGTGAGTGGGCATCTGGGCTGAAAGGGGATGAGGTGGGGCAGGTGCCGCTGTGAGATCCCAACCTGCCCTTCCCAAATTACCTTTATAGCAAATGAACTGGGTTTCCACACCTGTGAGTATCGTGTGCCTTGAATTTCTGTGTCAGGTTAGTCAGCTAAGCCCGGGCAGCTGTGCCAGTTGATTTTTTTCCCCCAGCAAATTGACTAGTTGAACTCACTGGTTCACGCATGCAGGCCAGAGAAGTATTAGCTCAGAGAGTGAAAAGCTAGCTGATGTCCAACAGCAGGAAGAATCAATAGCTGAGGAGGCAGCAGGAATCCTGCTGACTTCCATCCATCCATCCATCCATCCATCCATCCATCCATCCTGCCTCAGAATTAGCCTTGGTTGAATCCAGAGAAAACCACAGCTGGGAAACTGCCAGAGGCTACACTGATGTATCACCAGTGTTCACAGTGAGACTCTTACAGTGAGCCTATGGAATGCCTGTGACATATTTAAGTGGTTCTGATCAGAACCATTGATGAGACAGGCATTGCCCTGCTGAAGAGAAGCGCCCATAACTATTTTGTCTCCAGCAGAAAGGAGTGTGTGGAAGAGACAGGCTCATGTTTGCTGGCCCAGGTGCCTGATGAATGTGAATTATTAGATATGATTTCAATGGAGAAAGACTTTGATGAATGAGTAGAATATCGTAAACAAGGAGGTAGAAAGGAAATTCAAGAGCTTTGGCAAACTTTTGTGCAGAATCATGGAAGTGTATAGAGAGAGTCTGTCCTAGAATCACCACCGCTTTGAGTGGGTAGTATCAAGGACAGGCAGTGAGAAGAGAACGCGGAGCAGAACGAGGTTAGCAGAGGGTCCTAGGACCAAGGATGCTGGCTTTATTCTGTGAACAAAGAGAACTGATGGAGGGCTTGGGGTAAGGAAACAGAACTGGATAATAACACCCCCCCCCCTTAGGTGTAGAGGAAGGTGGGTTAGGAGACCAGCCTAGAGGGTAAGAGGCCCATTATAAACCCCTCACAGCAATTTACACAGGGTGAAAAACCTGAGTGGCAAGATTTTTTGAAGACAGGAAGACCAGACACAGAGCCATCTCAAGGAAAGAAATGATCCAGTTTGGGATTACCCAACAAGAGCGCAGAAGGGCAGAGCATTTAAAATGATCCTGAGACTAAGCCAAGTCCCCACTAAGTAGAAAGGGATGCTGTTGATCGGAGTAAAGAACAAAGAGCCTAGACTTCAAGGAAACTGAAAGAAACTGGCTGGAACATATAGACCATAGATGTCTCTATGTAGATTATCTCTATGTGGAAGAGCCTGGCGGGCACACTGAGGTGATCTTTCTCACTGCAGTGTATCAACAGCCTAGACTTTCAGCGCACATCAGTTCATTGCAGGAATAATCAGAAGTTAATGTGGGCATTGCCAGCATGTGAGGATGGTAGAATCCTAAGAACCACAGTATCATCTCTAGTGCTTGAAGATAGCTTAAATCATATAGCTTCCACACACAGTACCAGCTCTGGGGTTTAAAGATGCCTTGAATCACATAGTTACCATTGGCTATACCTTTCCCCAAGCACTATACCAGGCATTTTCTTTTTTAAAAAAAGATGTAAAAAAAATTTTTACAATGTATTTATTATTGTTGTGTATGTGCTTGTGTACATGAGTGGGAGTAGGTGTCATAGTGGGCACATGGAGGCCTGAGGCCCTTCACGTAGGTTTCCAGGATTGGAATCAAGTTAAGAGCCTTAATCACTGAGCCATCTGTGTTCTCCTCTTTTAATCCCGGTGCAACCGAATGAGAGAGATGGACTTTTCAAACCAAAACCAACCAAACAAATAATCAAAGTGAGAATCTGAGAAAGCCAGATAGAGCTAGGATATGCCAGAGTCAGATAAAGTCCTAGGCCCATCTAACTCAATTGCAACCTCCTGGAGGCAATCTTCCTCCCCAGGCATCCACAGAACAGCCACTGGGAAAGCCAATCCTCTTGCCTGTCATGAGTCTTCTGCTTAACTCTAGGGCAGGACATCACAACAACCTGAGGACCAGACCATTTTATGTCGAAGGTGGCCTGTACATTGTGGGCTACTTAGCAGTCTTTCTATTTCTACCTTGTAGGTAAGGGTGGCAGCCCCAACACCCACTAATAACAACCAAAATTGTGCACACACACGCAAATAAATACTTTTTAAAAATTAAGTTATTTTTTAAAAATATGTTGCTGACTATGGTGGTAAATGAGCTTAGCACTTGGAAGACAGGGTCTGCACAAGTTTGAGGCCAGCCTAGTATACATGATGAGTTCCAAACTAGCCTGGGTTTGAGCTACATAGTAACACCCTGCTAAAAGAAAGGAAGGGAGAGAGGGAGGAGGGTGGGAAGGAGGGAGGAGGGTGGGAAGGAGGGAGGAGGGAGGGAGGGAAGGAAGAACCAAAAATCACAATGCAAAGAATAATTAGGAAAGTAAACAGATGCTTGGAAGATAGATATAAGATAAAAATAGATGAGGGATTGATAAGAGACAGATATAGATAAATAAATGATTGATTGATTGATATATAGATAGATGATACATGGATGCACACATATCCTTTAAGGGGTAATATCATTGATCTAAGACATTCCATAGAAAATCAGAATCTGCCTTTTCTCATATCTCAACGCTCTTTTTTGTGGTTACTTATTAATTACTTTTCTTGTTACTGTGACAATCTTAACACCTGAGGAAACAACTTTAAAAGGAGGGGTATGTTTTGACTGATAGCTTGAAGGATCTAGTCCATCATGGAAAAGAACTGGTAGGGGCATGAGCCATCTGGGCACACTGCATCCACAGTCAGGAAGCCGAGTGGATTCCCAGCCCATGGGATGGTGCTGTCCACACACAAAGGAGCTCTTTCATTCTCAGTTGCTTTGTGTGCTGGCCTCATCAGCAAGGCTTCTCTGAGACATATCTGTCTCTTACACATTGCCGATTCAAACAATCAATACAAATTTTGAGTCTGAGTCTGCACTTTTGGTTTGATCACCTGAACCCTGTACCCATCACAGGATTCTTTCCTTTCTGCAGGATTAAGCATGAAAACATTGTGACCCTGGAGGACATCTATGAAAGCACCACCCACTACTACTTGGTCATGCAGCTGTAAGTGAAGATGACCCTCACCCCCACAGAGGCCTAGGAGGGGAGGAGCAAGGGATAAGAGCTGCCAGATAAAGTCAAGAACTAGCTTCAGAGGCTCTGAAATGCTGTCTTCCTGGGTCACTGTGCTTTCAGTTCAGGGCTGAGGAGTCCCATTGGGCTGACTACTGAGTTGGTTCATGCCAGCACAGGCTTGCAGCTGTTGGGGTATTTCCTATGAGCAGACAATAGCTGGTCTTTGATGCCCATAAGGTCTTCTGGGACTCCCCAAGCACTCAGCCACTGAAGAGGAAAACGTCAGGCATAATGTAAACCCCCAGAACCTTTCTTTGGTGCCACTTTAATGCATCTGTTTCTATGGACTTGATGGTAAACATACTAACAACATTATAGATTAAACTGATTGTAAGAATAGACATCTCAGGTAGATGATTTCAGTTAAGTTTAAAGAACAAATCCCTCAAGAGAGATCTTCTTCAATTAAATGCAGGCTATGTGGTATATCCTTCTGTAAGACAGAAATGGTTCTTCAGTCTCTGTCATTGTCAAAATCAAGTAAGAGTTGCACCTGCTTTACGTGGTACCAGGGGTGGAGATGCTGGAACTGCAAGGAGTCAGGCTTAACATGTTATCTAGAGATATTAAGAATATACTCAAGGAGAACATAATCTTTCGTCAAAGATGGTGAGTTCTCTAGAACTCCAATCTTCTAGTACTGATTGGAAACTTCTAGAAACATAGTATAGATGATTTCAAGGATAATAGAAGGTCAGACTTTATCTTTAAATTCTAAAGTCCCTTTTCCCCATACCATTCAAGTTTTAAAATATGTCTGACCTCATCTGAAATTTCAGCAGCAGGTAGCCTAGTTTTCCCTAATGAAGAAAAAGTCCCATTGTAAATGTATGCAATTAATCTCATTTTCACACTTTGTCCAATTTCCAATCCTGAGTCCAGGTAATCCACGAAGGTATCCATGGGAAGGAATTCCTAGCTTTTCAAGGTACTCTAACCAAGGCTATTTGAATTATAATAGAAGTTTCCAGAAAGAGAGCAGCCAACACTTGAGCCAAATGACCCCAAGTAGTATCTCAGATGCCCAGAAGGAGTGTTCTGAGCCAGCAGTGAAGGCTCACACCCCACCTCAGGGTGCCTGCCTGTGCTTACAGCCCATGGCTACAGAGAAGTGCTTAGTCTTTGACCTGCTATGGAATCAGATTCTTGTGCCCACAGTGTTTCTGGAGGTGAGCTTTTTGACCGGATTCTAGAGCGTGGTGTCTACACAGAAAAGGATGCCAGCCTGGTCATCCAGCAGGTCTTGTCTGCAGTGAAATACCTTCATGAGAATGGCATCGTCCACAGAGACCTAAAGGTGATGGGGTAGGGGTGCTGGGTGGGAAGTACATGGCACATGAGTGTGTTGGCCTGGTTGGACCCACAGGCTTCTTCTGCACTAAGATTCCTTATGCTGAGCATAGATGACCATTGTTCAACTGCACCGTGGCCTTTTCAGGGATCTTTTAAATGTTCCCTCATTACAATGTCAAAGTGACCCACAGCCACAGTCAAATTCAAGTATAACAGACACTAAGGGTCTAAACCATAGTAGGTACTGCAGTGGGCTTTGGGGGATAAGAGACAATTAGCCAAAGGTTGGGTCCCTCAAAATGCAGTCTAGAGTAGCTGGGAGTAGGGAGGAACAAAGACAAGACCATAAGCAAGATGCAGAGTTCTAGGATGCAGAAGCAAGGGCACAGACGGGAGGGAAGTGGGGAAAAAATAGGGAAAGGGGCTGTGGCCTCTGAGTTGGGAACCCAAGACTTCACTTCCTAAGAAAGTCCATGTCAAGGATGCTGTTCAGGAAGTCCCTTTCTATGCTGTGTGTCTTCTCTTTCGGCAGCCTGAAAACTTGCTGTACCTCACCCCTGAGGAGAACTCCAAGATCATGATCACTGACTTTGGTCTATCCAAGATGGAGCAGAATGGAGTCATGTCCACGGCTTGTGGGACCCCAGGCTATGTGGGTGAGTCCAAGGGCAGCAAAGGGGAGCCATTTGTCTGTTTAACCACTAGTGTTGTATTAGTTTTCTGTTGCTGTGATAAACACCATGACCAAGCAAGAAAAGGTTATCATATCATATCTTACAGTCTATCATGAAGGGAAGTCAGGGCAGGATCTCAAGAAGGAAACTAAAGATAGGAACTAAAGCAGAGGCTATGGAGGGATGCTGCTGCTGGCTTACACCCCATGACTTGCTCAATCTGATTTCTTATACTACCCAGGACCAATTGCCAAGGGATGGAACCACACACAATAGGCTGGGTATCTCATTTCACATCAATCCTAAGTCAAGAAAATGCCCCACAAACCTGCCCACAGACCAATCTGACGGAGACAGCTCTTGAAGTGAAGTCCCCTCTCCCTAGTAACTCTAGCCTGGGACAAGTTGACCAACACAGCAGTGATATAACTCACAGAGAAAGATGACTGTGTATAGACATGTTCATCCATCTGACTCTCTAATCAAGCTCTTTACAGAGCTTCCCTGAACCCTCCCAATAGATTCTAGGCACACTCTTCCACCACCACAACCCTGAGATTGAGCAGAGAGAGCTGAGGGGTGGGCACACTAGAACCCCCAACTGCTAGGAGTTTAGATCCACATGATGATGAATTTTGGCCCGAGGGGTATGGGCCCCATCCTGGAACTACAGGAAGCATGTGGGAGTGGTGGAATCTGGTCATTGTTCCCACTTAGCTGCCAGGACCTCCTGAAAAGACAAGTACCTGACAAGGCACTTGGTGTTAGCAGTCCTGGGACCTGAGAGGAGGAAGGGAAAGAGAATATTTAGTCAGCCATCACCTGATGAGCTTGGGGAAGTGGGAAGCAGAGCCCAGACTTCCAGGAAGAACCTGCTCTCTCCCACAGGAAGTTTAGTCACTCCCCTAAAGATGTAGAATTCTGTGAATATCAAACACAGTACTGGGGTACACTCAGAAGGCAAGTCTCTCTGCCTGGCTCTCCCAATCCAAGGGAATCATGGTTCATGGCCTTACTAAACTCACACCCTAGGTAGGTACCAGAGATAGATGAGCAAGTTCCAGCCACCTTCTGGGAGCTTCCTGAAATGACTAGAGTAGGGAGCTTTTGCCTTCCAGGGCTTCTGCTACTGTGGGGAAGAGACCATACCACCCAGCAGATCCCTGTTCTGAAGACAGAGACTGGACCCTTGCCCTGAGGATCCTCCATATTAGCATAGTCAGGTGTTACTCTTAGAGAGTAGTCTGATGAAAACGACAAAGCTGGAGACCTCTGAGCTAGTAGAGGAGTGGGAAACAGCTTATGGAACTCCCAGATCAATGGAGGAACAGGTCTCTCCTCTCAGGAAGAGTCAGTCTGCTTGGGGAGATACAGTCCCGCCTTTGGGGAGTTTTCAGTCTCATGGATGTTCCCTACCCTACCCCTTTACCCCCTACTTCCATCCCTTTTCTGTTCTCTACTCCTCTCTTGGGCCTCCTCTCTTGTCCCTAGCCCTGAACCTACGATTGATTTCCTACAGCTCCAGAAGTGCTGGCCCAGAAGCCCTACAGTAAGGCTGTGGACTGCTGGTCCATTGGTGTCATCACATACATACTGTGAGTAAAAGCTGGTGTCAGTGCATTCCCTGAGAAATCACAGGGTCTGCTCACCTCTTCTCCTCCCAGGCATCTATCTGTGTATGCATATGTAAACACACATGTGCGTGCATGGACACACACACACACACATACACACACACACGGTGGGGGATGAGATGGGGGAAGGGGAGAGAGAGGCTCGCTTATGTATATAGTGTCACTGAGCTCCACCAAGCCATGGACAGAACCCAGACTGCACTCACTCTTTAGCCCCCTGGTCTATCCTCCCAGGCATTGCATTTCCACCCTCTGTACAAATGTGAAGCCAGCCACTCTGCAGAGCCATTAAGAAAATGAGAGATCAAGGCTGAACTGAAGTACCTCAGCTCCCCCAACCCGGCAGTGACACCATCCAAATGCAACACTGTGAACTAGAGGTTCTCAGGGCATTTCGTCTCCTCTACACATGCTCAGGTGCTCCGTTTCCTAGCCGTCCCATGGGTTCTCCCCACTATGCCCCCCATAGCAGCCAGCTTTGTTCTTAAGGAAATAACACTTGCCTCTTAGTGCGGATCCTGTTAAATTACTCTCTAACTCATTTACTCAAATAATATCTGCCTGAGTCATCTCCTAGGCTAGGGCCAGGGGATGTAGCTCAGTTAGCAGAGTGCCTGCCTAGCATGCATGAAACCCTGAGTTCAAGCCTAGCACAGTATACAGTTGAGTGGTAGGAAGGGGGCTAAAGAAATAACTCAGCAGTTAAGAACACTTGCTGCTCTTCCATCAGGCCTGTGATTCCAGCTCCAGGGGGATCTTCTGGCCTCTGTACATACCTGCACATATGTGACACACAGACACACATTAACATATAAATAAAAATAAAACAGCTTTTTTAATAGAATAACCCGGGCATGGTAGCACAATATGTAATCCTAGGATTCAGGAGACAGTGGGAGGAGGAGAAGTTCAAGGCCATCCTTAGCTAATTGGAAAGTTTGAAGTTAACTTGGGCTACATGAGACCCTGTTTCAAAGAGTAAACCAAAACAGCTAAATCCCTTGTGATGTTCCTCATCCTTCATAAGGATCCTTTGTAGGGAACACCCAAGAGCCAGAGGAAGTGAGGGCCCAGTGGGAAGATGTCCTGCAAAGGGTCCTTCCAGAGAGTCCTCCCCAGGCCTCAGCTCCACATGAGCTCTCATGGGAACAGGCAGGCCTACCTCATAGTCACACTGCTGATCTGAGAGCTTCATTGACTGTGAATTGTGCAGCAGGAGGCTAGATAGAGAGGGTGGCCCAGGGAGGAGGGAATGCCTCACAGACTATCTCTTCCCTGTCTTCCTGCAGGCTGTGTGGGTATCCCCCTTTCTATGAAGAAACAGAATCAAAGCTTTTTGAGAAGATCAAAGATGGTTACTTCGAGTTTGAGTCTCCATTCTGGGATGACATTTCCGAATCAGGTGAGCGTGAAGGACAAAGCGGGGGCTGCAAGAGGAAATATGTTAGTGGAGAGGACAGTCCCTGGGGCTCATGCAGCAGAAGCTGCCAGGGAGAGTAGAGAAGTCTTTCCCCAGTTCAAAGGCCAGGTGAAGTATTTGAAGCTAGGACCCCAGACAGGAAGGTTATAGGCAGGAGGAACAACCCGAGATTAGGTACCAGAACAGAACTGACCCTGATGTGGGAGAAGG
The DNA here is from genome assembly GCA_019843965.1 of Rhynchomys soricoides. Taxonomy (NCBI): domain Eukaryota; kingdom Metazoa; phylum Chordata; class Mammalia; order Rodentia; family Muridae; genus Rhynchomys; species Rhynchomys soricoides. The sequence continues at coordinate 1,122,359 of JADRCH010000057.1, forward strand.
TGACATACATGCTGTGTGTGAGAGAAGGCAGCATACATGTTTGTTATGTGTGAGAAGGGAGCATACACACTATTTGAGAGAGAAGGCAGCATGCATGCCGGATGTGAAAAAAATGAGCCATGTCTGCCTGTGGAGCCTGGTAAGTGGTGGTCAGAGCTGGAAGAAGCCAACACTCACATGTTAGCCCATGTGTTTATCAGCAAATGCATGCACACAGTATGCAGGCAGAGTGGTGTGACATGACTGGCAAAGCTCCCCTGTACGTGTGGGTGAGGCTGCCTGGAGCTCTCTTCTTGCTTGCTCATGGTGGGTTGTTAGGTAGTTTGGATTTTTTTAAGACTCTTAAAACTGTCTCTTTAGAAGATTAGCTAAAGATGCACTCACTGCCTCCCACCAGCCCAGAAGTGAATTTCTTTCAGTCATGAAATCTGATCCTTAGCTGAGTCTCTGATATTCTCCTTAGCCAAGGATTTTATTTGCCATCTGCTAGAGAAGGACCCAAATGAACGGTACACCTGCGAGAAAGCCCTCAGACACCCCTGGTAAGTAAGAATGAGGTGGGCTATGTGTTCTCCTTTCTGGTTCCAAAGCCAAGCTAACTCCCAGGACCCTGTGGAGCCAGCTGCCCTGAGACATCAAAGCCAGTGCTCATCAAGCATATTCATCAGGCCCAGGTGGCCAGCACAAAGCACTGAGTTGGGCCAGTGTGGCCTTCAGGGGCCAACTATGTTCTCTAACCACTTTTAGAAGCAAAGGTCAAGGGTCAGGCTAGATGTCAGATCCCCACATGGTTCAGTGCTGAGTGCTAGTTACTAAAGAAGCAACCTGTCCTGAGGGGCATGTTGGAGGTGAAGCTCAGTGGCTGAGTGCCTAGCATGCCTAGCATCCAGAAGGCTTTAAGTCAGTCCTTAGTTCCAAAGATAGTGGTGTGCAGTACACACACACACACACACACACACACACACACACACACATGCACACAGAGGCACACACAAGCACATGCATGTAAAGTCACGTGACATGACTTTACAAGATAATAAATACAGACTCTTGAGGCACTGTCTTTCCATACTACCCCCTGTCCTCTGCTTAGGAACTTAAGAGTTGTTCCCACCACCCCCCATAGCAAGCACCGAATCCTCACCTCTCCAGGCTTTCCCTGATCTGATACAGCCTTTTTTTCCCAGTGCCCAGGGTTCTAGCCAACCATCTCTGATTCAGACAGACTCAGGAGCTAGACTTCTCCTCCTGCCTCCCTCTCCCCTCACCCTAGGCTTTTTCTTTACCACACCTTTGGTCACCACAGAAAATATCCTTCCTCTTGACTCCCATGTCCAGGTCCCTGCCCTGAGTTCAGCCTTGACTTCTTAGCTCCCACAGATCTTCCATTACACACCTTGCCAGATCTTCCATTTCTCTTTTTAATTACACAGCTTGCCTGAAATGCCATACAGCTAGAGTAGAGGCTCTTGGAAACCAGGGCACCATCTCTCTCACTAATTCAAGTTCCCTGGTGGCTGTGCCAATACTATGTACATGTCGGGTATCTGAGGAACACTTAGAGACAGGTGAAATAAGAGGCCAAAGAGAGGAGTAAGGTGTGGCCTGTGTAAGGTGGTCTTTTGGAGGACAGCCCCACATGGACTTGCTTCTGATCAAAGATAAGGGCCAGGGGGATGAGAGCCATAGTGCCCTGTGATGCCAGGGCTTATACACAGTCTGTAAGGGAACGATGGATGAACAGTCAAACTTTGCTATCAAGGGCACCTACTCATCACTGCTGAGGAACACATAAAGAGTCATGGAAAATGCCTGTCAGTGCTCATAACTACACCCTGGGAATCATTGCTTACAAAAAGCAAGTGAAGGGCAGATCGGTCCCCAAGACCACAGTTTGCCAACCCTGTTCTAAAAGGTTTTGGTTTTGCTAAAGCATAAACCCCTATGACCTGCCCAGGAAGATATAGTAGTCCTTTCCTGCTGGAGTCACCCCTCTCCTGGGATATCCTATCAACTGAACATGGCCCTGCATGCACAGAACCCTGTCCAACCTCTGACTGAGTGCCAGGGCCACCTGTTAACCAAGTCCCCTCCTACCTGCTAGGATTGACGGGAACACAGCCCTGCACCGGGACATCTATCCATCTGTCAGCCTCCAGATTCAGAAGAACTTTGCCAAGAGCAAGTGGAGGGTGAGCTGTGCTCAGAGGCTGAGCATGCTGTCCTGGGCCCTGGGAGGCTGGACTGTCTGGGGCTGGTGGATGGGTTTCCTAGAGCATCCCTCTCCTAGGCAGCAGCAGTACCCTGTACTCTCTGTGAACTGGGAAGTGGGCAGGGTGGTTTCTAGAGGCCCTAGGGAGAAGAAAGCAGGAACCTGGCAGCCTCTGCAATAGCACAGCCAGACACTTTCCTGCCTCCTCAGCAAGCCTTCAATGCAGCCGCTGTGGTGCATCACATGAGGAAACTACACATGAACCTGCACAGCCCCAGTGTCCGTCAAGAGGTGGAGAACAGGCCACCTGTGTCCCCTGCTCCTGAAGTCTCCAGACCAGACTCCCACGACAGCTCCATCACAGAGGCCCCTATCCTGGACCCAAGCACACCCCTTCCAGCACTGACCCGAATGCCCTGCTCTCACAGCTCCCGGCCTTCAGCTCCTGGCGGCCGCTCACTCAACTGCCTGGTCAACGGCTCTCTGCGCATCAGCAGTAGCCTAGTGCCCATGCAACAGGGCCCCCTAGCCACGGGGCCCTGTGGCTGCTGCTCCAGCTGTCTAAATATCGGGAACAAGGGAAAGTCTTCCTATTGCTCTGAGCCTTCTCTCTTCAGAAAGGCCAACAAAAAACAGTACGTAGTCTCAGGCAATGAGCCTCACCCTGCTCATCTGTTTCAGAAGGGACTTGCTGAAGAATGTGACTACAAAGGCCAGACCCACTATTAGGTAGCTACAGGGTGGAAGGAACTCTGGGCCCAGGCAAGGGAAATTTCTGCCACCAGCCAGAGAAACCATGGCCAGCCATGTCTCGCTTCTGGCTTGAAGTTTGTTCATCTATAAAATGCCTCACCGAGGTATGGTAGAGGTCAAGTGGAGAGGCAGGCTGGGCTTCAGCCCAACAGTAGAGTACTTGCCTCACATGCATGAGACATTCAGTCCTAAGTCCTGAAGAAGAGCAAAAGGCCGAATGTGTGAATAAGAAGTACTAGCATCAGATTCTCCGGTTACCAGGGCTTCCCTGTTTGGGGCAGGAAGGAGGAAGGGAGCCCTGGAGATCTTCACAGCAGGGTCTATGCCATCAGAACTTCAGAAAGGGATGACTGGGCAGACACGGTGTGTGTGTGTGTGTGTGTGTGTGTGTGTGTAAAGAACATGTTTTTCTTCTTGCCTCAAATAGTTCAAAGACTCTACTCCATCTCCTTTCCAGGAACTTCAAGTCAGAGGTCATGGTACCAGTGAAAGTCAGTGGCAGCACCCACTGCCGGGCTGGCCAGACTGGGGTGTGTCTCATTATGTGATCCTAGGAGCCCATATGGTTTTCAGGTAAGGTCTGAGGTAGGTGGGCCATGCTGGGGAGTAGAGGATCTGATGTCTAGAAGGGAACACCTACGCCTAGGGTTAAGGAAAGCCCTGTAGTCACTTAGAGTGCTTCCCTTTTCAGGAGACATGCCTGGCTCTTCTCTGCCTCTCTAAGCTGGCGTCTGCCCTGAGGAAGGGGAGCAGCGGAGCAGGGATAGCCGAAGCGCCTGGTCTGAGGTAGTAGGGCTGTTGCTGCCTGGGCAGACACTCACAGGAAGTCTAGAGGAGCCCCAATCTTGGACGTTCTCTGAGGCCACAAGCAGGATGAGTGGCCTGCCTGGCTCCAGCATCCCAGTCTCCAGATCTCCCGACCTGCCCATTCCCTTCCCCACATCCTATGTGCGGTGGCTCCATGCAGTATCCATAGATAGTGCTCATCTGGGTCCGTGTTGTTTGTTGTGAAAAGCTTTATGGGCTGGCCAGGCTGTGCCACTTTCTTCAAGCAAAGCCATATGGAGTCTAACTCGGAATGGACTCCCTGCTCTGCATACTCACTCCTGCTTCTCTGGCCTCATGGCCAGACTGGACCCATTACCATAGTACTTGCCTATTCGCATGAATGCCAGGCTACTCCAGGGACCTGGGAGCACTCACACTCACAACTCAAGTCCTTCCCTCCAAGATTAGCTTCCCACTGTACTGAGACCCAGGCCACTTCAAAGCTCTCCCTGCCTCTGCCTCACAGCAGTACCCCCATCCGCCTTGGTGGAATAGAGAAAGCTGAGGCTATGAACTGTGAGCCTTCTCTCCCGGCCACAAACCTCACATATCCCTAATTGAGGATTCTGGAACTATTTTCATGTCAGCCAGGGCTCCTGCCTCTGGATCCTTCATTTCCCCAAAAGTCAGGTGCATTGTTCTGTCTCTTCATGTTCTTGCCTCATACCCTCAAGCTTCATGCTCTGTGTTGTGCTCAAATAAAATGGACATATTTTTCTCTATGAGGTTTCGTTCATTCTGTTCAAGTCAGAAGCAGCTCCCAGACAGCTGGGCCGATCTAGGCAGCTAGAGGTTAGTGTAGCCAGTGCGTTGGGATCCAAGTGCCTGGATACATTGTATCACCCAACTCCTTTCAATTCTGCAGGGTAGTTTCTGTGGATGCTATGGTTCCTGCTCTGTCTGTGACTTCTGTAAACGTGAATTTGAGTCCCAGCTCAGCCCTCACCTACCACGTTGAGACCTTGAGTGACTGTGTCCAGTTATCCTCACTTGTCTGATGGAAGCCCAGTGCCACTTATATCATGCACATGCCAGATGCATTGCTCAAAACAACTAAGGTGACCAGTAATGATCAAGAAGTTAATCTAAGGTCTGGTGGCATGCATCTATAATCTCAGCACTTTGGCATGCATCTATAATCTCAGCACTTGGAAGGCTGAGGCATGACGAATGTGAGTTCAAGGCTAGCCTTTGCAACATACATAGTGAGATCCTATCTCAAAGGAGGAGGAGGAAGAAAAAAGAAGAGAAAGGGAAAAGAAAGGAAAGAAGAAACAAGACGTGGGAAGTGTGTGTGTGTGCGCGCGCGCGCGCACATGATGTAGAAAGTGGCCAGCATAGAATCTGGACTATGGTAAACACACAAATATTTGTGACATTCCACATCAGCATACACAGTCATTTTACTCAAAATGGTTTCTATCCTTTGTCTTACCTCTAGGGCAAGTAAAATCACCCAATTCTCTCCCAGGGATGTTTAGCTAAGAGCAAAACACTAAGTTCTGCTAACAAAATGTTGATGTTAGGAACAGGCCTTTATTAAAAGCAGTCCTCTTGATGCTATTTTCCCCTTGAATAATAAATGTTGGGAGAAGGGCTGGATCTGACTCACTAGTTGATAGTTGTTGGACTCTAATTTGGTGTCTAGTTGCCTTGAACAGAGGACTACCAGGCAAGTAGCTCCTCCCTAACAGCTGTGTGGATGCCCTCAGTGCATCCTGCCAGCTTTAACCCCACAGGGATGCCTCGAGGAAGCTACACCACAGCACAGCTGCTCATAGCTGAAGCACAGCTCTACTTCAGAAGGCAGTAATATGGGTAATGCTCTTTCAAACTACTTACACCAAACTCCCTAACATCACAAGCCATCTCACCCAGGCCAGATAAGGAGCACTTGGTTCAGAAGAAGGAAGGGCCTATGATTAGTTCAAAGCCAGTCTGTGGCGGTTTGAGTAAGAATGGTCCCCATAGACTCATATATTTGAATGCTTAGGGAGTGTCACTATTTGAAAGTATTAGGGGATGGCCTTATTGGGGTAGGTGTGGCCTTGCTGGAGGAAGTGTGTCACTTGGGAAGGACTTTGAGGTTCAAAAGCCTAAGCCAGGTCCAGTGTCTCTTCCTGCTGCCTTCAGATCTAGATGTAGAACTCTCAGCTACTATGTCAGTCATGGACTAAACCTCTGAAACTGTAGGCCAGCTCCAGTTAAATGCTTTTCTTTTCAGCTTGCTTGCTTGTTTGCTTGCTTGCTTGCTTGCTTGCTTGCTTGCTTGCTTGCTTTGAGACAGGGTTTCTTTGTGTAGTTATGGCTATATCCTGGAACTAGCTCTGTAGACCAGGCTGGCCTCAAACTCACAGACTCACAGAGATCCGCCTACCTCTGCCTCTTGAGTGCTGGGATTAAAGGTGTATGCCACCACCACCTGGCAGATGCTTTTCTTTATTAGAGTTGTCTCTGTCACGGTGTCTCTTTACAGCAATAGCACACTGACTTAGACACAGCCCTTCATGCAAACACGGAGGATGATGCAATGACAATATACACGTCCTTCTGTTCAGTCCTCTTTAAGTTAATAGGGAAACAGCCTATTAAAATCATAGAGAAGCCTGAGATGGTAACCCAAGGAAAGACATAGCCACAGGAAGGGAAGCGGCGGCCGCAAAGAGTGGATGCACCAGGGAAGGGAAAGCAGACAGGAAGCCAAAGCTGAAAAAAGACTGAGGTTACGGGATCCAAGAACTGTGGATCCTGGAGGCTAAAGTTCCAGGAGCTGCCAAGCCTTAAGGGCCAGGGAGTGCAATAAAAGCCGAGGAGTATAAGAGCTGCCCAGTGCCGTGGCTACTAGCGATTAAAACCAAGAAAAACAAGCCACCAGCTTGAGCACCTACATCTACAGGCTGCTGACTTCAAAAGCCTGTCTCTCAGGGCTTGAAGCTGAAAGCCTCTGGATCTGTGGCAACCATAGGTCAGGGACGACCGTGTAGAGAGTTTCTCCCCACCCCCTCCTCTGCTTAGGTAGAGCAGAGGGCACTGTATACATTCAGACACTGAGAAGGAAACAGATGGACTCCAGTCTGGAGACAGGAGCTCAATCTGTCTGAGTCCAGGGGCCAATTGAACTAGACTGAGTAATCAGGGCAAGCCATAGGATTGAGTCCACAGGAACCTCAATGGGAGACAGAAAAGGTGACAAAGGTTACTTAATGCAGAGCCAGATCATTTTCTTCTTGAGCTTCCAGGCTTCTATCCAAAGATTTTTATTGGGTTTTGTGTTCATACATCACTCTTAATTCAGTTTTTGAGATTGTCCCAGACTACACCAAAGTGGAGGCAGGAGTTGGTGTTGGGGGCACACTATCAATTCCAGCTCCCTTATCTGGAGGATTTTTAGTTGTGACAGCCCCACCCCTGTACCATCTCTCTCCTCAATGTGGTCATGCAAGCATAGGCTCAGTGGCAGTCAGGTACCTCGAAGCATGTCCAGGGTGACCAGACTGGGCTATCAACAGTATCAAAGTGCCCTAGGTCCAGGAGACACTGCCCTCCCCCAGTGTGCCCTTCCAAGGCTGGGAGCGGAAGTGTCTGAGGTTGGGACTTAAGGTCACTTGCAGGTGGCATAGTAGAGCACTCGCCCATTGATGTAACTGCGGATCTGCTCCACGCGCTTCTCCAGTCCCGACAGGTCTGCTGAGCGCAGCATGATGGCTTGACTCCCTCGAAGCAGCTCTGACTCCATGTCTGAGGCAGATGGAACAGCCAGTGAGGAAAAATCAGAAGGTGAGACACCCAAGGACTCCCAGCGTGTCCTTCCCCTCCCCCAACCTGGAGGCAGCCTGAGTGCAGTCATCCACTGAAGCAGACAGTTCCCACCTAATACCCACTTCTCTAGCCCCATTCTACTCTAAGTGAAACCCGGCAGACGCAACCTCAGTCTCAGACTTCCATTTGCTGGCCTCTCTCCTCCATTCCAGGCTCCCCGGCTATCCCAGGGTGATAAGGAAGGCTGCTGCCACCAAGATTAGCAACCCAAGTTGAGTATGCAGAACCCTGAATCCTACCAATGGTTCTCAAATGGAAGCTGGAAAAAGTTGGCCAGGTGACTTAAATCATTCACCACTTTCTCTTCCTACAATATCACGCCAGGAAACAGTTGCTTCCACCCCCAGTGCATTCACATGCCATCCTGAGATAAGACACATGGTCTGAAGTTCTCCAATAGAAGAGTCCCTTCTACTATATTGTGATGGCCTGGACTTTGCCAAGAGTAGGAAAGGAGTGTGGACTGCCTCATCGGGCAGCATTGGGCAACCCTAGCTGTGTCAGAAATCATAAAGTCCAAATCTGACCACTTCTTGCTTCCACCCACACAGCTGCCCCAGGCCTATCACCTTGGCAGTAGGAATCTGCGTATTGTGCTTCTGTGGGACAGTACTGCACACTTCTGTGGCTTGACATCCAATGGGAAAACACCTCAATTCTTCAGCTGCAATATCACCTCCTCCCCCCGCCTACCCTGGCCTCTCCGAGGAATGAAGGTCTGTCAGTATTCTTTCTGAAGATGAGTTAGCCCTCACCATCCCCAACAGAGTGCAGTGGCATTGGCCCTGGGCTTTCATGCCCACGGAGATCCATGTGAACCTACACATGGAGTCTCAGGCTGATGGACACTCAGGACAGGGTCACAGCAAAATGACTGAGCACCTGGCCTGGTCCCAACAAACAGAGAAGGCTCAGTCCATGGCACAGAGGCAGGCATTGGTGTGCTTGTTAAGATTTGCCTGCACGGGATCCTCTGGGGCTGGCGGATCCTTTACTCTCACCTTTAAGCTGCTGCCTTCTGTCTGTCCAGATGCATCATGTCTGTTAAGTCTTCTAGCCGTGAGCAAGACCTTGCTGATTAGAGCAGTTCTCAGTGACTCAGAGAACTCTTGAGTCTCTTTCAGGTTTGTAACAGCTTGTGCTTACCACCACTTTACCAGTTACAGAGAACTTCCGGTGACAGGAGCCATGCGCAGAGAAGCTTCTCCCAAGCCACGGTTTAGTGACAGAGGCCCAAACAGGGGCAGAGGTAACTTTCCCTCCTACATAATTTCACCCAGTTGGTTCCAGCCCATCATTTTTAGACTTTTGCAATTCCCTATCCAGTGATTCTGTTTTCTGGCATATTATCTGCAGATATAGTATTGCCAGGCAAGACCAGGACAAGTGCTAAATCAGCCTTCCACCCTCCTCTGGGGTATGTGGCCACAGCCTCTCACCAACCTAACCTCTTCTATAATGTCCACCTAGCTATAAATGAGACTTTTGCCAACCATTTTCATTGAAATTCAGAGAATAATGGGTGTAGCATTTACTGGAGACCCCAGTTCAGCGGCCCCACAGATCGACAGGTTCCTAGGAGCTCCTTCATTCCAAGCCTACTATCCTATGTCTCCATGTTCCAAATCCTCAGGTGGCTGCCTGGGATGGGACTGAGTCCATGTCTACCCTCACCGATAGGGCGGCGAGGAGCCATGAGAGTGTCAATTCCCACCTATCTTCCTATCCTTCTGGGTACGAGCCCGGTCTCATCCTCAAGATGCCTCTCGTCTCATCACCATCATACACCATCCTGGGGTCTTCTAGCCTTTCCCAGGCCTGCACCTCCTTCCTCAGATCTTACCTCTCTGAACATTTCTCCTCTGGGCCCCCAGAGCTCTGTGTCCTTATCACAGACATGTGTCAATATATGTACGTATGTATATATCGAAGCATGCGTTTGAGGGTAGCAGGAGAAAAGGCCCCAGCTGGACTGTGAGCTTCTCTGGGCCAGGCCATGTCACCTGCACATGTCTGTGTTCCTGCAGCCTTAGCACATGTACTGGCTGCCCAGTAAGACTTGGCTGCTATAATTCCTGTGGCACTGCTGGCTTGGCTCCAACAAGAGTGAGTCTTAGGAGTCTCAGACGGGATGGGCTAGTGAGGTGGCTTATGGGTAAAGGCGTCTGCCACCAAGCCTGATAACCCGAATTTGATCCCCAGAACCTACAAGGTGGAAGGAGACAGCCAACTCCTCCAAGCTGTCCTTTGACCTCCACATACATGCTATGGCACATGTGTAGTCACACAAGTACACACACATACACATATACACACACACACACACATAATTAAAAATCTTTAAGTCCTGAATGATGACCGCCTTCCAGAATGCCCAGCAGTCCATGTTTCTGGATCAATACTCACCTTTCATTTTATCCATCATTTCCATGGTTTCCCCAAAGAGCTCCTCTGCCTCCGTTTTGATGCTCAGGATCCGACTGCCTTGCTCACCCAGCATAGGACTCTGACTCAGCCTGTCCTTCAACTCTGTATGCTTTTGCTTAAGTCTCTCAAAGTCCTGGGAAAGATGGGCCATTCTCAATACCACCATGAACATCATCTAAAGCCCTAAATGCCAGGGGCTAACTCGCATCACCAAAACAACACATAGTCTCCTAGTATCTCAGGGGTTGGGTTTGCCTATAATGCCCTACCCCGGACCCTCCCAGGGGATGTTTTAAAATTTCTTTCCTCCTGTTGTGTCTCCTCACTTGCCAAGCACAAAATGGCAGGGTAATATCAAGGATGTTGCCAATGCTGTTACTACACCAGAATTACATGTGCTGTACTCCTGCCCTGGGTAAAGCTATCGGTACATCTGAGACACTGAAATGGCTCTTTGATCTTTTTTGTCCTAATTCTGACTACGATGGAGTCCAGAGTGTCTGTCTAACCATGAATGTCTGACCAGGCTGGAGACTCAGGAGATGAGCTCCAGAGTGGGTATCAAGAGAACTACTTTATAGATGTATAAGGACCTCATTCATAAACAGAGTGTCTTGGATGTTTCTCGTGCCTTGCACCGGCTACCCAGAGGAGCAGGGGTGGGTAGATCAGACACAGGGTATATTTGGGTCTACCCTGAACTGTTGTGATTCTGTCCTGTACAATCTTATAAGGTGCAATAACCCTTACTTCTCAGGAGCCCCACTCTGCTTCCATGAGACTGGGATGACTCTGCCATCTTCATACCTCCTGAGCATTCATTGCCTGCTTGCTGGCACCCTCTGCAAGCTGCTGGGCCTGCATTGCCTGTGCCTGCTCCTCCTGAGCCTGGTGGCGGAGCTCCTTCATCCGTGCCCAGAATCCACTCATCTGTTCCTTCATGCCTTTCACCAGCCTTTCAGCTGGCACCAAGACCTGCTGAACCTTTATTGAAAGACAAAGGAATCGGGGTTTGTGTTGGGTCTCACAAGCATCAAGGGGCCTCATTTCCCTAGCTTCTCTCTCTTGCTTCAGGAAGGAAAGTCTTCCCTTGACTTCAAGCTACCTGTTGAGTGGTACCCAGGCTTTCTCCTCCTCCAGCTCCACCCACTTCATCCCCAGTGTCCATCCCTGCTTTTGCCTCCTGAACAGGTGAGACAAATCTGAAGCTCAAAGCCAAGCCAAGGCAAGACCTCCAGGGTGGGATCTAACCAGGCCGTACTCTAGCACCGTCTGCCATGTACCTAAATCTATTTACCCCCAAACACGGAGAGTCCTTAATGCCTCACCTCACCAACCCTTTCCTGGATGAGCCGAAGAGAGCGGCCAGTGCCCTGCATTGTGTCCTGAGCTTCCTGCAGAGCCGTGGTGCCTTGCTGAAGGTTCCCAACCACATCATCTACCTGCCCTTCCACAGTGTGGGCTTGGCTTCTGAGTAAAGGAAGAAGAAGGGGAGAGAGAGTTAGTGAGCAAAAAAAAAAAAAAAAGAAGAGATATGAGTTTAATTCACAGCCATTCTGGAGGACATTGTTCTTAGGCAGACAAAGACAAGGGGAACATTAGCTCTCTCCCCACAGGACCAACCCAGGGACAGCCATTTAAGAGTGATGCTCACGGAGCTTTCTGAGCACAAGTCCCTGCATGAAGTACTGGGTCATGTGTATGAACCGTAGCCTGGAACCTGCAGAGGCACTAGCTTCCCAGCCATGGTAAGCCCTTCCATGTTACACATCCTGTACCCCTCTCCAGCCACCCAGCCACACAGTTGTGGAATTAACATAAGCCTACTTCCATGAGGAAGGCTCTGGGGCTAGTAGCCATACCTGGCCTTCTCAGCCTCAGCCTGGAGCCTGCGGGCCCGTGCGATGTCCTGCTTGGTCTGGGATAGCACTAAGTCCACATTAGGGAGCCTGGCAGCAATGGCCTGGATCTCTTTCATCTTGCGCAGCACTGTGGCTGAGTCTGTGGGCAGCCAGAGAGCCAGCACTGCCTCACTGACCTGTTGGATAGTGGCTGCATCTGTGTCTGGATCTGGAAGAGAGCCAAGCAAGCCATCAGACTGGAGGCCCCGCTTAGCTCTTCTAGGATCAGCATCCCCTCCCTCCAGGCTGGGTAGCATTCCTGGAGGAAGTCTGTTGTAGCCCCTGTGCTGTTTCCCCCAAGGGCCCTGCTCCTCCTAGCCAAACCCAGGCACCTCTCTCCCATGGGGGTTGAGGGTTGGGGACTGGGGGTGTTTCCAGGATGCTACAGGATTCTTGTCCTGTGCTCTACTGAGAGGAGGAGGGATATGAGCACAGCTGTGGCAGCTAAGTGTCTGTGCCACAGGAAGCTGTGGGCTTGAAAGAGGAGGTGGTGCCAGGCAGCTGGTGCTGAATAACTGCAGCAGCACACACATAATCAGCTCCAAATTGGAGGGAGCAGCCAGGAATTGGAACTGCTTCCTTGGCAATGAATGAGACCCCTTCCCTGCACCCATCTTCAGGACCAAGTGCTCATTTTTATAAAGGCAGAGAAGGACTACCAATTTTTTCCTGAAATATCACTGTCTCAGGCCAGTCCTAGCAGTGGAATCTAGAAGCAGCATTCCTAGGCCCTCACCTCTTGTTTCTCCCCAGCACACCCTTCTCACCCCTTCACACCAGCATGTCTCCCTTCTCCCCATAAAAACAGTCTTCTGGCTTATCTCTCTTCTCCTGCTGTAACATGAGCCCCCTAAGAACAGAGACTGGATTTTGTCCCATTTGTGTCCCCACATACCAGCTCAGGCCAGGCACTTGGAGTCCCTTTGTACTGGAGGAAAAATAAAAGACTGAAGAGAACTTGCTCTTGGCTACTTAGGTTGCCTAGGCTCAGTTTCCTGACCTGTGAAATGCCCTTGAGTGACAGGTCCCCTTCCCCATCCTGGGCTGTGACATGTCACCATCAGTTAGCAAGAGTTTTTACAAAGTGTCTTGGAGAGAGACCTAAGAGAGAAGTACAGAGGTGGCACCTTTCATCTCTTAGCTGCTTCCAAAGATATAACATTCTGGAAAGAAGTGTTCACTCTCCCAGATAGTTTAGCCTGGCCTGAACCAGTCTCTCTTCACAGGCAGCAGGTGACATAGATTCCATCCATGCCTCTCTCCACACTAGGTGGAAGGACCTTCTGGGGAGGAAGGAGACTGGATGTTCCATGCTATGCAACTGTTCATGGAGATGCCCAGTGACCTGCCCTCCAAATGGAGACAAATGGACACCTTTCCCAGAAAACCTCCTACCAGGAGCACAGCCCACCCAGCTTAGGTGCTTCCTGTATTTTGCACAACTGCAGCAGCAGCATGCACAAATGAGTGTGCAATGCACTCAGTCAGTAAACTTCTGAGGCAAAGTGGGTTCAGTAAACATCAGCATGCACAGTACATGCGGTTAAGGCAAAGGTGCAGTCAGAATCTGCCCCAGCCCTTGGTCCTAGGGAAGTGCTTCACTGATGGCCAGGTGCAGCGACCTCTTACAGGTCACTCAGGGTTATGCTTCATCTTTTATGTACCTCTCTTGCTCCCACTGCATTTTTAGCCCTACAAGGCTGAGGCAGACTCCAGAGAAGGGCAAATTAGTCAGGTCAGAAGAAGTGATGAAAGGGAGAAAATGCAGAGAGGGAAAAAAATCTCAAAGGGAGGCACCCGGATATGCACGTGCATACACATGTGTCAGCACCGCCTACAGCTGGACACCCTCTAGCAAGCTGCTTAACTTCTCTGTGCATTCCTCACATGAGAAGTGGAGGTAATTGCAGTACTTAGCTGGAGTGGCTGCTGTTAAGGAATGCAAAACAAAGGCCTTCTGATACTGCCTACATCAGTAACTGCTCCACAAGCCCCAGCTGTGAACTTCCTCAATTCTACCCGAAGGGCTACCAAAGGCAACACTTCTTTCTCTATAGGCCTGCCATTTTCTCCTCTGGCAGTAGCAGCTGGGACTGGCACCTCCTGATATGGGTCTGCAGACAAAATCCACCAAGGGTGGCTGTGAAACCTCTCTGGGGTCCTACCCACACCCAAGCTCCCTCAGGCCCACCATCCTCTCTGCCCCTGTACTTATCATTGACCCTGACCTGAGGTGCAACCTAGCTGAGAGGGAGGAGAGGCCTGAGAGCTCCTGCCTGCTCCCAGGAGCTGAGCCCAAGCTACACTAATTATAAGTCTGCCCCTCCCAGCCTAAGCCCAGGCCTGCTCAGGTTAACATAAGATGTCTGGCGAATCAGCCTCAAGCCCCAAACCTTGGTTGTTCTTTTGTCCTTATGTGTCGGGCACCTCTGCCCTGCACCCCCATATCATGCTCCCCAGTGGCTCCCCCTGCTTAAGTCATAGGGCCTCTGTGGAGGGCCCCTCTGGACTTGAGGACTACCTGCACCACCTACAGCTCCATGCATGGCCTGCTGTCTCTGCACTCAGGAGACAGCTTTGACCTATTTTGGGTAAAACCACTGCAGTAGTAGCATGGACCGTGGCTGTTGTGCCCAGCTCTCAGCTCATATCAACCAGGCTTCCAGCCAAGCAAAGTTCTGGCAGGGACCCGAAAGCTAATAATATCAGCTCACACTCCAGAGGCACCTTTAATTTGTCAAAGCACATTTTACAGCAGTTCCTCGGTCCTCAGGATAAACCTGTAGAATACTACCAACTCTATTCTTAAGGGAAAGATAAAGTCAAGAGAAGCAACCTGCCCAAGCCCTATCTTATCCCCTAGGCCTCTGAAGAGAGTTCATTCATTCATTCATTTATTCTACCAGTCTTATATATATGCCAGAGACACTGTCATGAGCAAGACAGACAGTTACCCTTGCTTTCCTAGAGGCATACTCATAATGGACTGTATAGCCACTTCTGAGTAGAGGATGAACGGGAGATGGGAGGAGGGATACAGACAGGGAGACTGCACGAGGCCTCTCTGGGGAGATGGTGTTTAAAGCTGTATAGCCTTGGAGCTGTTGATCCCAGGCCAGCAAGGATCAGAGAAAGACCCTGCAGTGGGCACAGGCCTGGCAGGTTCAACAATGTCCAGTGAACAAAGGAAAAGAAAAACATAGTCACAGAGATGAGATGGACAAGAAAGGAGCCCCGTGTTCATCCAAGAACTAGGAAGGGAAGCTGGAGGAAGGGTGGGAGGGCAGCAAAATCAATAGGAAAAACAACAACAACAACAACAAAAACAGGCAAGAGACAGGGCCAAGCCAGAGGGCAGCAGGCATGGTGGGAAGAAGGCAAGAGGGTAATGAACTAGATGTGGGCATGAGGGAGGGGCAGAGAGGAGCCAGAATGCTCACGGGGGGGGGGGGGGGTGAGGGCCAGCTCACCTGTGAGGAAGCCCCGGACCTGCTGAATGAGAAGCTGTGTGCGTTGGACATCTTCCTCCATCTGCAAGCGGCTGGTACTCACCTGGGTCTCAAGGCGCTGGGCATCAGATTGGACCCTTGATGCCGCTTCCTCAGCTGCCCTGATCTGTCAAAACACAATGTGGGTCAGAAAGGGATAGTGTCTCCAAGGAGCCTTTTGGCAACTCCCAAGGAATCTGTGGGGCATCCTCTCCTTGGGACTTGCAGCCTTGGGACTTGCAACCAAACCCTGTTTGCGAATCATATTTATGTAGGAGAAAGCTCCAAGTTCTACTTTTACACTTGCAGTGAGACATTAGACAAATCACCTGATATCTCTGGGCTTTACTCTCCTGAATATAAAATGTGAACTCTGAATTTCTCAACAGACTTTGCACCCCGTGACTCTTGCTCCCATATTCTGTGGCACCTACCATTTGCCTGGTCTGCTGGAGCTGGGTGTTGAAGCTTCGGAGCTGCTCAGCTACCTGCCCTGCCATGTGGAAGGCCCCTCTGGCTCTGGGCAGGGCTCCCCTGCAGTGAGAGCCACAAGCTGTACCATTGTCCTGGGGACACAGCTCTCCAGGGCAGTCTCCTGGGGTGCAGGCTGTTTGCCTAGACCCACCACAAAGCTGTAGAGAGATGAGGGTGTCAGAGGCCCATCCACAGCCACTCCCATCCCACACTAAACACCCATACATCTCCATGGCAACCATAACCATATTTCCTTGGCAATCCTGGAACACACAGTGAGGACATGGGGTTAGAAAGAGTGGGGTGGGTTCTGAGTGGGACAGATTACAGGTGTGAGGGCTTCGGAACACTGGGCTCTCATTCTCAGTCACCTTGTTGATGGTGGGTGTCAAGTCAGGCAGTGAAGCCATCTCTAGGCGCAGGGCCATGAGCTGAGCTCCTCCAGCTCCTCCTCCTCCAGCCTGTCTCTTCAGCTCCTCTACCTCCCTGCGACTGTCCCTCAGCTGGCTCAGCAGGCTGGAACTGTCGGACACTTGCTGTGCCGCCCGGGAGGACTGCTCATAAGCTGTGGTCAGCATTCGGAAGGCTCCTGAGGAAAAAGGATCGGAGGTCTTGGGTAGGGGCCTTTCTCCCTAGGGTGACTAGTCTGTGCCCCTGTCCTCACCTGAAGGGTCCACACTGCTTAGCTTCTCAAATTGCTCCTTCTTGCTCTGGTACATAAGGAGGAGGCGATTGAAGCTTCTGTCTAGATTCCCCAGGTCTCCAGAGAAGGATTCCATTTCCTCCTCTAAGGGTAGGTCCAATGGCAGGCCCTGAAGAGTCCTCCTGAGACAGAAGGATATTTGCTGAAATATAGGAAGAAGCTGTAACTGAGTCAGGAGAAGCAGGCTGCATGGGGAAGACCTTCCCTGAGAGTATGAGAGGGGACTATCCATATGGTACTGAGCATTCTGCCTGGCAGAGGCTCAGACAAGCCAAAACCAGGGCACAGCCTACCCTGTCTCTCTGCAGGTGGCTCTGTGAATGCTCTCTCTCTCCTTGACTTCTGTCAGCACAATACAGGATTCACCTGCTCCTCCATCTCCTGGCTGTTCTGGCTTCCATGAAGAGAAGCACCCTGCTGCTCCTCTGACTCCCAGGCTGACTTCAGCTCTCACCTTATGTTTGGGATACTTCCAGGCTCTCCTCCGTAGCCTAACCTCCTCCCCAACCCATGGAGCTCCAACCAGTGCATGCTCATCAGCCGTTCCTATCTGGCAGGGGCTTGGCGTGTCACTCCAGGCCCTGGGCCCTGAGCTTAAGTTTCTCTGGCCCCATACTTCATGACCTCTCCTATACCAGCATGCTATCCATTTTTACACATCTTTACCATACAGCCTTGTTCAGGCATAGCATGTCCTTTTAGGACCTACCAAAACAGCACATTCCTATGCTGACCACCTATGGACTAGTTGCCTAATTCTGAGACTTAGGTCATATAGCGCTTCCCCTATGAAGGCCACCATGGCCTCCTCTGTGAGAGTCTAACATACCCCATGTATCACATCACTGTTTATAGGACAGACACCTTAGCTCTTGGCATGTGAAGACCATGTCTTAATATCTTAATGTCCCAAGTACCTTGCACAATGTTTGTATCCTATTAGGTTCTCAAAGGCCTGTTTACAAAGGCTAGAGACATGGCTCAGTAGATACAAATATTTGTTCTGTAATTATAAAGACCTGAGATCAAATCTCCAGTGCACATATAAAAAGCTAGGCATTGACCAAAGCAGTGAGCTTCTGAGTCAATGGAGACCCTGTCACAAGGCAGGTGACAGCAGGAGTCACCCACCAACCTGCTCTGGCCTCTGTATACATGTGTACCTGCATACTCATGTGCACACACACACACACACACACACACACACACACGAAATGAATGAATGAATGAATGAATGAATGAACAGGTTCCAACAAGCTGCAGCTCATCCAGAGACCCCCCTTCCACCCCCAACACTGCCCAAGATGTCTGAACACCCTCATGAGCAACATAGCCTCTTTCTGGGCTTGGCATCATCCACCAATGTTCAGGGAACACAAGCTAATTATAGAAGCTTCCAGAACCTGAGCTCCTAAGGAAGGCGCCTATGCTGGTTGGAGGGGTGTGGGCAGGACTGCTTCCATTCTTAAGACAAATTCAGAGATATTTTTAGTGCCCTGTCTCTTGGATGCCCTCTGCCAAGGTGACTAATCCAGGGCTGACTATCCCACTGGCAGTACAGGCTCAGGAAGAACACTAGGCTCAGGCTCTGGGTTTGTTGTCCGCATAGCTCACCACACCTGTGCCAGTCTCCACATATGCAGAATGGAAAAAACACTACCACTCCACCTTCACAGACATGCCTTGGTAGCTAAGAGAGGGTGTGTGTAAAATGCCCCCATGAACTGGAATGAACCAGTGTGGTCCTCACCCAAATCTACTGGCATAATCCCTCCAACAGCTTAGTAGAAAAAGGACCTACCTGATAGACAAGATGGCATTGGCCACCTGAGCCACATCCTGCTCTGTGACAGAGGTGCCACCCAGAATCTGTCTGATTTGCTCAATCTTGCTCTTGGCATCTAGCAACCGAGAGGCCAGGCCATGGTCCTCCAGACCTGTCCCTGTCCTCAGGCCTTCAGTGGCATTACGGAGACCGCCAAGGCGCCGAGCCTGCTCCTGGAGGTCTGTGTCATAGTCCTGGAAGCAGGAGTGGCAGGCCACACATACTGGGTAGCGGTCACAGTGGCCTCGCTGGCATTGGTCACAGCGGGGCCCAGTCAAGCCAGGGCGGCAGAGGCAACGGCCTGAGGCTTTGTCACAGCCAGGACCCTCGGTTCCTCTGAAGTCGCAGTCACAGGCTAGAAGCCAGGAGAAATGACACTCAGAGGCTGGGGCCATGAAGGGAAAGGGGCGTGGTGAGGGTGAAGAAACTGGGACTGCTTAAGTGACATAGACTATCCACTGACATTAGCTAGAGCAAAGCCAACCTTGACAGGGACTGACAGAGAGCTTGTCTTCTGCGCCTACCGCATGCCAGTCACGTTCCAAGCTACATGGTTATGTGCATGTGAACCTATCTGATTCACACTACCATTGCACATTATACTCTTATTTCCTGCTTCTGTTTAGGAGGTAACCATGGCACAGAAGGGGCCCAGTGCACAGCACCTCTCCCTTAAGAGCAGGAAGTTTGAGAGGGGCAAGCTGCTTAGACGATGCAAAGCAGAGCTAAGGCCAAGGCTGGTCAGACTTCAGTCCTATGCCACTGCTGATATATAAGCCCTCCAGGGAAGCCCTCCAACCCCCTCTCCAAGACCCATTTTCTCCACTGCTGCTAGCCACTACCCTCAGGGAGTAGGAGCAAAACCCCCTGCCTCTCATCTTAACCTGTGAGGAGCTACCTTAGTTAACCTGAACCAGGCACAGGCAGCCAGGCAGTCTTCAAGTGTAGATGCTCACAGGGCTGCCCAGGCTATCAATACAGAACTTCAAGGCCCTTCACCAAGCACTCCTTATCCTTCCCCTCTACATGCCTGCTGCTTGATCATGTGATAAGCACGCACCTCGGCACCCCGTGGCCACGTCTCCATGGGTCTGGTCAGGACACTGACGGATAGCTGCAGAACTACATGTGAGGCCACCAAACCCTTCCCGACAAGGGCACTGCCCTGTAAACTGAATAAAGAGAATATCATGGGGAACCCTTCCGGCCTCTGCATGGCCTTGCTTCTGGGGACTGTGCCCCAGACCTTTGCTCTACAGACCTGGTGCTCCCCAAAATTAGGGCTCCCACTCAAAGACAAGCCCAAAGTCAAGTTCAAGCAACAAGTTTCAGAAGGTATGGGGAACAAGTCTGGCCCAAGGCTGAGAACTACAGAGGGAGGGAGAGCTGGTGGCCTCCCCCAAAGGGAAAGGGACAGATGTAGCTTTGCCTAGCTGTGGGAAGGACAGAGAGCAGTATAAGGGAGAGACAAGAGACACTGGAGAGTAGGATCCCTTCTGTGACTGAAGAGCCCCTGGGCCTGTCGCTCACTCATACCTGGTTGCACTGAGAGCTGAGGGAGTTGCGAGGGTCACAGGCACAGGGCTCGCAGCCCAGGCCACTGGCCAGCTTCCAGTGGGAAGGGGCGCACTGGTCACATTTGGGGCCTACTACATTGGGCAGACACAAGCAGCGTCCACTTTCCTCCTCACAAGGCATATCTTGCCGGGCACCTAAGATGCTGCAGTCACAGGCTGTGGGAGGGAAGAAGGGCTGGTGAGCATAGGTAGACTCCCGTAGAGAGCTTGGCCCCAGAAAACATGCACCCAGAGGAGGCCCAGCCTTGGAAAAGCACCTGCCTTCTGACTTACTGGAGAGAGTAGCCTCAAGAACCCTTCCTACCTACCAAGCTCTGTCTGGCCCTGCCTCTGGACACTGTGCCCCAGACTCTCACTCTGCAAACAGAATTCAGGGCTAATGTTGTACAGAGCTGGCACATCATGCTAACATTGAGCTCTGCAATGAGACTAGCCTGAAGTCACAGGGCTTGTCCTTGTGCATAACATGGCTTACTCATAAGGCCACTGTGCCTTCCCAGCCACCTGGCAGTTTGGCAGCCTGCCTGCCCATCCTAGCACTGGCTGACTCAAACCCACATTCCAACCCAGGCCTGTGCTGCCACTTGCTGGACGACTGTGGTGAAGCACACATGCATGGAGCAGGATTTCCTCTGATGAGAACACTCCAAGGACAAAGCTTGGTCTGTTAGCCACCCCCAACAGCCCATGTCACCCCACCCCACACCTTCCTGGGACCTCTACTCACGGTGGCAGCCCTGTGGGTTGGCGAAGGTGAGCCCTGTGAAGCCAGGCTTGCAAAGGTCACAGCGCTCTCCTTGCACGTGCTCTTTGCACACACACTGGCCCGTCAGTCGGTCACAGGGAGCTCCTGGGACTGCCCCGTCTGGATCACACTCGCAGGCTGAGTGGCAGGAACAAAGGAAAATCAGAGCTCAGAGCATGTGCCAGGATAGCCCGCTCAAAGTCCCCTAGCCTCCTGACCCCAGCCAAGCATGGAACCCTTTGTGCCTGTTTCCCCCTCTGCCACATGAGAAAAAGACATTTCTTCTGAGCAGTAAATGGTGAATACAGAACAGGTAGGATGGTGCTTGATTCCTGTTAAGAACCATGCTTGCTCTTGCTTCTGTGGTCATCACTTCTTGAGTGACTACCATGACTACTCTCACAGGCTACCCTGCCCAATCCACATACCACCCTCAACAGATGAGGAAAACAGTGCTTGCAAATGTTAGCATCCTGGAGATCGTCCTGGGGGTGGGGGAGGCAGACTCAAGTCTGTCTCACTAGTTCCAGACACAAATACTGTCCAGCAACTGAGCTTCTGCTGCCTGCTCTGGACTCCTTCAGGCCTCACAAAACTCAAGGCTCCTTTGTCCACAAGGTTTTTCCTGACCAACCTGGCCTGAAACACTTGTTCTAACCTATTTGTCTCCTAGGTCAGCAGTTCTCAGCCTGTGCATCTCAATCCCTTTGGGTTGAGTGACCCTTTCACAGGGCTCACATATCAGGTGTCTTGCATAACAGATATTTACATTACAATTCATAACAGTAGCAAAATTATAGTTATGAAGTACAAATGAATGAATAATTCTGTGGTCGAGGGTCACCACGACACCAGGAACTGTATTGAAGGGTCACAGCATTAGGAAGGTTGAGAACCATTGTCCATGTGAATCCAGTGGCCTGGTGGGCATGTTAAGTCATTCCATTATTCAGTCAACAAATACTCAACCACAGCTATTTACCAGTCATTGTGCTGGGGCTGGAGGATTAAGATATAATCTCATGGTAAAGGAGTTCCCAACATTGGGGAAACAGAAAAACAAAAGGGGTGTACTTGAGCCCCTCGGAATCATAATGTATGTGCACCCCAAAGGAGTTGTGTTTGTGCTTTCTTCTTTCTGTGTCCAAAAGAAAGGCTGTATACTAATCAACAAGCCCATTGTTTGATGGTCCAGAGACCAGAGAGGGTAAGTGACTTACTCAGTAAAGCATAGCTAAGTTAAAACAACCCACAAGTCCTTCCTTGAGACCAAAGTTTCATCACTTTTTGATGGCCTTCATGTCCCCATGGACAAGCTGGGAGAATGGGTGGACAGCCACCTGTCCCTGAAGCCACTACTCACGAATACAGGTCTCATGAATGGGAGCGCCAGGTCGTCTATTCCGAAAATAGTGTAGCTGGCAGCGTTCGCAGTTCTTGCCCTCTGTGTGGTCCTGGCAGTTGTCACACACACCTCCATTTGTCCCCTGGCTGGCAGCAAACACAGCTGGGTCGAAGTGGCAGGTCTCTGAGTGCCCGTTGCAGTTGCACCCTAGATGGGGAGATCCAGGATTGATTCCAGGAGGCAACATAGACCACCATGGCAAGCAGCATAGCATTGGCACCTCTATGGACTCTTCAAGATGCACAGCAAGGAAGTAAGGCCCTATTTCAAAGGAGGCTGGGGAAGGGTTGCATGACTGGGAAGAAGGCTGAGTGGACAAACACTCAGGACTCCCAAGTCCCTTTTGGGATGGACTCCAGAAGAAAAGGTGGTCCTCTATACACTAACCCGCGGCACGATCACAGATGGCTCTCTGCACAGACAAAGGCTCTGTATCCAAGGACCACTGGGTATAGAGATGTGATCACTGGGAGCCAGATATGTCTGACACAGAGCAAGGAGCTTGGGGCAGGGGGGAGGGAAGTGGCTCTGGGAGCTTCATCAGGGACCAAAGCCTGCCTCTCCCAGGGCTGACAGAATAGAGACGGAGGCAGTGAGAGGATTCCAACCCCACTCTAAACTAGAGATCTGAAAGACAGAGCTGGAATTCAGTTTCCACATAAACAACAAAAGCAGATTCCCAGTGTTCCAGGTAAGAAACAGAAGAGTCAACTCCCATCCCATTTGCTATAGTCAGGGGCTGATCCCAGGCTCCTACTTTGGCACTCATGGGTGTCCTGGCCCTCTGCAGGTCTCCATGGCCGGTTATTGTAGAAGGGGGCACAGCGGTCACAGTTGGGGCCAGCTGTGTTGTGCTGGCAGACACAGACATCGTTGACCTGGGAGAGGAACCAGTGATTACCAGAATCAACATACAGGAAAATTTGAGGGCTGGACCTGCTCACTCCCCCTCAGACCAGCATGCTTGTTCCTCAAAATCTTGCCTAGACACAAGCCCTTCTAGGACTTCACACATCTAAATGCTTCAGCCTTCACCCAGTTCCTATAACGCTGTGATGGCCAGGATCTGTATGTGAACACTCATGGTGTATGCCTGTGAGAAGTCAATGAGTGTGCATGTGTGCGTGGTGTCCTGCATAGGAGCAAGAGTTTCACAGGCTCTTTCATGATTCTTGATACCTGTGTTGTACAGGCCAGGGCTCGGTGGAAGATAAGGGACATCAGACTAATAAACTATGAGACTCTCGAGGCTGACAGGCTCTCTGTAGCTTCATTCTGGCAATCTGTGACTAAGCTGTTCGGCTGGTAGAACATGCACTGTGAGTTGTTACTAGACTCATTAAGATATAAAAATAGAACCACTATTGTATGCTAATTGCCTCCCCAATTAAGTCCCACCCCCACAGCCTGGCATTCAGGGACTTGTTCACTCTTAGCTCCTTTCCCTCTCTGCCACAGCTGAATCTCTAGCCACTACTCATGCAAGCTGGCATTTCCCATTAGCCAGTTCTGATGGTTTTATTTTTATTTTTATTTTTTTGGTCTGCCATAACTAATTTCTTCATCCATTAGCCAAATGGATCATATTTACCCCTCCTGCCTAGGCCCTCCTAGGTCCCTTTAACTCCATAAATTACAGTGCTGACTGCATGCATAGTCACCTAGACAGTGTTTTACAAACACCAAAGCCCTGGCCAAGTTCTACCTGAACCTTGAACCTCAGGATAAGGCTAAGGCATTGGTGCAGTCCTGCAAGTTCCTCCTCATGTCCCTGCATTCCTCCTACTCAGCCTCTGGCTCGCCTAATCTGTCTCCTATGCCCTGGGAGATCCTGGGGATTCTCTTTGGGTTCCTTTGTAGCCTCCAGCAGGAATTGGCCCAGAAGTGGATAGAGCAGAGACTGGGCTGTTCTCTCCACTAACCTCCCTCCTCAGTCTCCTGCTGTGACTTCTCCCTCTCTGCCACCAGACTGTGGAAAACCCCTTAGGTTGACACACTGACCCCCTGGGAACAGCAAGCAAAAGGTCCCACCTCTCCTTCACTGTAGTTGCTCTCTCCTCTTCCCAGGGTCCCCCTCTTCTGTGTGACTGTGGACCAACAGAGCTTACCAATCTGTAGCTTCTCTACCCTACTTTGTTAATACTGGCTGGTGTTTGGGTGGACTTACTGGCTGGTGTCCCGGTGGACTTTGTGTGCAGACTAAGAATTGACCCTTCACACCTGGCCCCACACCCTACTGCCAGATAAAGAAACTCATCGGCTCTCAACCCCACAGAAAGTACAACCTGAAACTTCCAATCTCAGTAATTAAATCAGAACATCTAAGAAGAGAGGCCCAGACAGGTTATTTTGGCTCTCGTACCTTATAATTCATGGTAATATTTTCCTATGTACACAGTAATTTTCATGGTGTAGTAATGCTGTGAGAGCCAGGCCGAGAGACTTTGTCAGCTTTCCCTGTACATGCAGCTGAAAGCTGAAACCATCCCCAGCTGTAATGCAGACCTAAGTATACAATTAGATTTCTGAAACAGTAGGTTTTTCTTTGTTCTTGGAGACTTACTAAATGCCTATGTCTTTGTTGTTGTTGTTGTTGTTATTGTTGTTATCATTTGCTTGTTTGGGGATTTTTTTTCTTTACAAGATAATGTGCACCCCAGCTAGTCTTAAACTCATTCTGTAGCTGAGAATGACCTTGAACTCCTCTTCCTCCAACTTCTACCTTCTAAGTGTTCTTGCCAGGCATACACGCCATGCCCAGCCCCCACCCCATAACCTATCTCCCTACCCTTCTCTGGCCTTTCACATACTAGGCAAGTACTCTACCATTGAGCTATGTCACCAGCAATAGCCACAACTTAAAGTGGCTGCCCTGTTTCGTGGGCCTGTTCTGGTCCTACTCCTTACACTCCACCCTACCCACCCTGGGTTGTCACCTGCACAGCAGTGGTGGGACCTGTAGGGCCTCTAGGATTAGGGGCACAGCGATCGGCATGTCCATGACAGAAGCAACTTCCCTTTAGGTGTAACTGTGACACTGCAAAGTAGGCACTGGGTGGATAGGAGCCCCTCTGGGGCACAGGGGCCAGCTTGGTGAAGTTGATTCTCAAGTTTGTGATGTCCCCAAATTCTGAGTGCGGCACCAGCAAGGAGAAGAGGTAAAAAGGCAGGAAGTTAAAGGCCAATGGAATCTACTTTTCCACCTTCCCAGCATACCGCAGACATCCCTGCCCTCAGCCTTCTCACAGCATCTCCCTGGAGGGTGAGCAAGGCAAGCAGTGCTTCCCAGTCACGCCGGGGAAGTAGAAAGGAACTGGAAATTTCAATGACCCAGGTTCCAGGCCGTTTCCTACTTCCACTATCAGTCCCATGGAAGAGTCAAACAAACCTTGAATCTTTTGACTTTGAGATGCAGGGATAGCTGATGCCAAATCCATAAGGTTAAGTTGGACCTGATGAGAGAGAAGAAAGGTCAGGACTTCGGAGAATGGAAATGTGCAGGAATCTAAGAAACCTTCCTTCCCATTCATCTTCATTCCCCTTACAGCCCTGCCCACCAGGAACCTGAGACAGACCGTGGCTCTGAGGTTTGCCACCTGTGCTAATGGCCACTGGACCCTAAAAGAGCATTCACGGTGTGTGTGTGTGTGTGTGTGTGTGTGTGTGTGTATGAAATGATGCGTGTTGAGTGCACGGTGTGCCATGGCCTGTGTATGGAGATCAAAGGACAACTCTGTGGAGTTGGTTTCTTCCTTCTAACTTTACATGTGTTCTGGTGATCACACACACGTCACCAGGCTTGCGTGGCAAGCATTTGACTCACTGAGCCATCTTGCCAGCCCACTGTTAGTTTTTTACATTGGTATACACAACAGTGGGTTTTGTCTGATATTTTCATGCACAGGAGGTGGGAACTTTCTAGTGACTGGATAGCACTGGCCACCCTGGTCACCCTCAGTTTGGAGTATGCTTTTATTTATTCTACAAACTGCTTGCCACATTTGACTTCTTGGCATATCCCACCAAGTTTTCATTTCAACCCCCTACAAATGAGGAAGAAGCCTTGGTCTAGGAACAAGTGGACACAGAGGCTGAGTATAGCTTTAACCAAGTACCTCAGCAGTTCTCAACCTCTGGTCACAACCCCTTAATCGCCTACAGCTATTGGATATACAGATTTGACATTAAAATTCATAGAGAAAGCAAGATTTCAGTTATAAAGTAGCAACGAAAATAATTTTATGGTTGGGGTTACTGTAACATGAAGGAATCAGAAGGTTGAAGACCACCATTAGGTGGACACTGGAGATCTGAGGCCACAGGGGGGCAGCACTCAGCCTGCCTGTCACCTGAGCTGCATCTCCTCTGAGGGAAAAGGAAGTTACAACCTCCTCCATGTAGAATGGAATATACTTTGAGAAAGAATTTGACCATATGGGGAAGATTCCCATAAAAAGTTCCGGGTGTTTCTAGAGGCAAGTTGTAATTTTTACTGCAGATGCCTTTGGAGCTCTGGGTTATTCTTGAATTTCCCTCCAATCTGACAGACTGATAGATTAAAACAAAAAAATTCATTTTTGTGTTAACTCTTCTGAAAGTGAAATTACTCACTTGCTCACTTGTGTATAAGTACCCACCCTAAAGACCTCATAACAAAGCCCACGCAGGGATCCCATGAGCTCTACGGGAGGAAACCGGGGAAAGTCAGGGCCGAGGATGCTATCGATGAGGCAAGATGTTTCTGGAAGGTTCCAGCAAGATGACCTGACCTGGCATGTTCTCACTTCTTAACTGAGAGATATTGGCTCCCTCCCTTTGCCTGCTGGTTCAGGTCCCCTGTACCTACCTTTCCCCCAGTCAGATGGCCATTAGGTCTCTGGGACAAGGGCCGGCATCGGACGTCCTGCCAGTTCTTGGGCTGGCCCTGGTGGACCTGGGGAAAAGTGCTGGCACAGTCTGTCGCCAGGTACTGGTACACCCTCCATGTCTTGCCAAAGTCAGAAGAGCGTTCAATCAACATGCCAGCTGGCATAAGACCCTGGAGAGACATGGGGCAGGGATGTGGGGTCGGGTTGAGTGACAGAGGGAAAGAGGTGCTGGCAGTATCCCAAGAGGGGCACAACTACAGAAGCAGGCTCCTGCAGAGAAGAGGGAGAGATGGCCCAGTAAGAGCAAGGACTGTGGCAAGTGACAGGGGTCAGTGCCCCACCCCTACCCAAAGCCACCCTACCATCATGGCCATTTGCCCCAAAGCAACAAAGCTGAAACTGTGACCAGAGCCTGACCACTGAGCCTGTGACCAGAGTCACTCCCCTTCTCCTGTTAAGCAATTCATCTTGGGTTTCTTGTCACAGTGACAGAAGGAAGACCAATACACACACTTCTCAATAAACTCTAACCTGAGCTTATGTGCAAAGGCTCTGTGCTCCTCGCTTAACCCACCCCCTTGTCAGCCTTTCTACTGGTGTCCTTCTGCTTGAAACACTCCTCCCTTGTGGGCTTCTTCTCAGCTTTGGTTGGAAATCTAAATGTCTTCTGCGTGGAGATTTTTTTATACCTATCTAACTTGTATTCTTCTGCCCAGTTTATGCCGTGTTTCCCGGTCTAGCCTCTGGCTTCCCTTGGAAATAGCACCATCGTTCTATTTACTAGCCAACTTCCTGCTTTCTAGGCAAGATTTCTCAGCTCCAACATAGTTCTATTTGGGGGTGGGCAAAGGAGCCATCAGCCTGCCCTGTGAACTGCAAGACGCTCATCAGCATCTCCGACCTCAGCCCACCGTACATCATTGCCATACCCACAGATGTAACAACCAAAAATGTCTCCAGAAATTGCCAGAAGCCCCTCCCCAACTCATTACAACGCCACTGCAATCCAGCTTCATCATGACTTCATTTTAAATGTCTTTCTATCTCTAACACCTGATGCCAGTCCTACTGTCAGTGTTTGGTATGTATATGGCCAAATCTGACACATGAATAGGAGACAGCAGAGCAACGAAAGCCATTTAACAATATCCGAGTTAACAGTGCCTTTCAAAACTGTCACCTTGAAGACTGGGCTTCTGTTCAAACACTACTGGCATTTCTCAAAATACTTTGACCTTTTGTAGGGTAGGGCTCTCAGAGCCAACTTCCTCAGCCATACAAGAAACCAGGTCCTGTTACATTTCATCCCACACTGTGGAGAGTCTTATAGATTTTCCTGATTGTCTCATCTTATTAACGAAACTTAATCCTTTTGTGCTTGACTATTTCTGTATAAAGAATAAAATTAAATCCTCTCTGAAGAAAGTGCATGACCTGTCACAAATGAATGGAAACCATTGCCTCTCGGAGGAGAGTGTAAGACAGGATGAAGGATTCTAGAGGCCATAGAGCTGATAGGATGGGTTGCCCTCTGAGAGCAGTGTGCCACTTTGTGTCTTTCCTGTGGGTAGGCAAGCTCCTGGTTGCTAGTTAAACTTGATCTCATCCTCAGAGTTGTTAACGGAGTACACCAGGGGCTGGGAAGATGGCAGCTGTGCTTGGTGTGTAAGTTTGAGCACCGGAGTTCAGATCCCTAGCCCAGTCTTTCTCTCCACCATCAGTGATCCGCCTATGGAGACAATGACTGGAAGGGTTCACTCCCTTCCAGCTCACACTCTCTGCCATGATGTTCAGCTTAGTCAGTGGAGCAGCCACTACAGATTGAAGCCTCTGACACCCTGAGCCAAAATAAATCCTTTCTTCCACAAACTGGTTTCTCGAAGATCTTTGTCACAACAATGAAGCCTGACTAACAGATCTTTTTTTTTTTTTTTAACCACATAGGCCTATATTCCTGGTATATTCTACTTATTTTTGTGTATTTAGGTATATATGCTTGTGTGTGCACACATGGGGGGGGGTGTTCACGTGCAAGCAAGTAGAGGTTAGAGGTTGATACCTTCCTCAATAGTTTTTCACCTTGTTTTTTTGAGACAGGCATTACTATTGAACCTGGAGCTCACTGATTCAGCTAGAATTTCTGGCCAAGTAGCCTCAGGCATCCATCTGCCCCAGCCCTCCTTCCCTCAGTGCTGGATTATAAGCTACATCTGGGAGAGTGGAGTAGAACAGATCACTAATGATGAACAGTAAGACCAGGAATAGGGAGAGGGAGAAAAACAAAGAAAGGGAATCCCCAGGACAGATAGGGTCCCAAAGGGCATGCTCTCAGTGACTGACTTCTTCCAACCGGACCCTGCCTGAAAATCTCCATCACTTTGAAATAATGCCACAGATCATCAGTCCATCAATAAATTGATTCATTTGTTCCATCAGAGGCCTCATGATCCAATTACTTCATGAAGACTAGGTCCACCCAGTTGAGACCAAGCCATCAACACATGAGCTATTTCAGGGACATTGCATATCCAAATCATACAAAGCAACCAAACCCAGTGGAACTGGTATGTACCAGAGTAGAGTTGATTAGACAGGGTGAAGATGTTGACTGAAGAGAAGACTAGGGTTTGCAAGTGCAGCATGACCAGGACAGGGGGATGGGAAGGAGCTCTCTTTTCCTACTGGCCAGCTGTCTGTTGTTACTATGACGTAAGATCCTAGTGAGTGCCCCTACTCTGAAAGAGGACTCCTAGCACATGATGCCACCACCCCAGCTTAGGGAGATAAAACACTGTATTCTTCTGTCAGCCCAGGTCCCTCTTCTATCCCCTGAGGTCCTCAAGAGCAAACCTTAAAATCCACCATGATGTCCTGAAGCTGCATCCTCTTGTCTAGGTCCAGCTGCAGAGAGACAGGGCTCACATCTGGAAGGACAAAAAGCAGAAAAGTTAGACATAATGATCTAACTGATTACCCCCCCCCCACAAAGGCTTAGATAACATCAGCTCTGGGCAGCCAGAGCATCTCTAACCTTGACTCAGCCACCTCTGGGAAAGGAGTGGACCAGTGTGTTGCTGTTTGTATTATATATTCAAGTCTGTCCTTGTCAGATGGTGATATCATCACTGATATCTCTGATACCACAGAGGATCCTAGTCTGTCTGTCACAAACAGATTCATTTCCAAAACCCAAGTCCTTCCATGCAGAGACAAGGGTAAAGTGAAACAAATGTGGTTCTCTCCCAGCACACTTTCTCCTCATTGCCTTTAGCATCCAACAGAACCCCAAAGCAAAGCTGGAAGGTTCTGCCTGCCCACCTCCCACACCCTTTGCCACAGAAACCCAGATCATCTTGGAACACCTCTGTGTGCCCCAGCCTGTGGAGCCTCCATAATTATAGGCTCCTGCATGTGGCAGGTCCTCACCATTCTGTGACTGCCACCAGCGCATGGGGCCTGAAGACGATGCAACATTCTCCACTCGGTGACTGTTGTAATTTCGAGGCAGCCTGGAGTCACACTTGCAGCATTTCATCTGCCACTGTGGGGGAGGGAAGTGGCACAACTTAGAGTGGATCCTCATGGGGCTCTCCCCTATGTGCTGGGGGAACCTAGCAAATGTCTTCATCTGGAATCCCACCCTCAAAGGACCTGCCAATGTCACTAACACTAAGAAAGATGAATTTCTTAACCCAAGGCTACTGGTCATCACTTAGCTTAATTCTGTGGTCTTCCTAGTTACAGCAGAGCAAATAGATGTTGGGGTGGGGGAAGGGGCACACAGTGGTAGAAAAAAATCTTGGCTCATGTCATTGCCTTAAAACTGCAGAGGTGGGATGTGGGCAGGGGGGAAGGAGGAAGAAACCCACACTGGCTTAGCACCTACTGTGTTAGGGAACACAGAAGAGAACAAGGGAATCAGAGGATCTGGTGCTGGTTTTATTATTCCTTCTCCCCAACCCTGTCTTTTTCCTCCGTAAGTTGAAGGAGGGTTGAATTAGAATCACCCTGAAAGTATTTGTTGTCTCATGTGCCAGACACGGCACTGGGCTCTGGAGGTTACACTCCTCTCTAAGGAAGCCCGCAATTGGTTACCGTGTCCCAGTTCCAAGATGCCCTGCCCACAGGAGAGAAGCTAGCTGTCTTAGTTCCTGTTCTTGTTGCTGTAATAAGATCTCTGACCAAATCAACTTAATAAAGAGTTTATTCAAGATATGCTCTGTCCTTGTCAGATCCCCTCCAACCATCATTGCAGCCTCTGCTCCCTCATAGGGTTTCAACCTGTCTGTCACAAAGACCAGTTCCCAGTGTCTAAGTCCCTCCAGGTACGCTGAGACTAAACAGAGTGAAACAAAGGTAGTCTTCCCTTATACCCCCTCTTCCCAGCCTCAGTGAGCCCTTCTGCCAATAGAGGGAACCAGCCCACCCTGCCAGGGAAGTCAAAGCTGCAGGAGTTTCTGGCAGCTGCTCACATCACATCCACAATCAAAGCGCAGCACAGGATGAACGCATGGGGCTGCTCTGAGCCTTCTCCACTTATGTAGCCCAGGAGCTCAGCCAAACCCACAGTTAACATAATCAAGGTAATCCCGTACAGGCATGCCCCAAATGCTGGACTCGTTCTAATGTCCACCAAGCTGACATTAACCACACAGCTGCCTTCCTGAGGCAGGCCTATTAAACAATACCCACACCTCCCATGCCCTGTACCTCCCTCTGAGTGGGACATGGGACTGAACTACAGAGCTACATGGATAGACTCCAGGTCAAGGCAGAGATAACAGAGAAATGAAGGTGGTCAGAGAGGTGGTTCGTCTCTGAGTCTGCGCCTATGAGCATATGCGCATACCACTCCCCACAGGCACAGTGTGGCCCTGC
The DNA here is from genome assembly GCA_019843965.1 of Rhynchomys soricoides. Lineage (NCBI taxonomy): Eukaryota > Metazoa > Chordata > Mammalia > Rodentia > Muridae > Rhynchomys > Rhynchomys soricoides. The sequence goes on from JADRCH010000057.1 coordinate 1,154,262, forward strand.
CCCAGCTTCCTCGGGCTCCACATACAAACACCTGCCTTCTCTGAGTAGCCGTAGCCCCAAAATCCAAGAGCACTACCCACAGGTCTCAGAGTTCACACATGAGCAAGGCTTGGGCAAGACCCCTGGGCTTTGCTGACTCTCCACACACCCCAGGCCTCTGCTTTCCTCTAAGCCTTCTTCTTCTGTAAGATCTAATCCTATAATCTCACCTCATCACCTTCCAGCTGCTCAGACTCGGCTGTGTTCAGGGAAGGCCACATGCTGCCAGAGCCAGTGTCATATGCATGGGGACCTCTGCTCAGATGTACTCTGTGACCATACTGGACCTGCTCATGAGTTATGGACTCTCTACGGCCAGCACCATGTTGCCTCTGTGTGCTCACAGCGCTGGCCCAGCAAAGAAGAGGAGCTGAGTGTCCTGTCCCCAAGGCTTCACTCGGCTCTCCTCCACACTTTCCATTTCTTAGTCCCAGTCAGTGAGGGAACATTACTCTCACCCTTTCTTATCACAACCAAAAATGCCTTAGTAAACTAGACTGTGACTGTCACTCACCAGCCATTTTCCACCCTGGCCACACCCACCTGGATTTCTCTCTACACCCACATATCTCCTCTTGCTGCACTATATACTTCCCGTTGATTTCTGTCAACTATCTATCTTCCCCTTTTATAGTCTATTCTCCATGAGGACGATGGCTCATCTTCCTTCCCTGCTGCCTCCCAGCATAGAGACAGTGGCTAGCAAACTGCTAGCTCTGGCTAAGCACTTGCTGAATGAATGAATGAATGAATGAATGAGCGAGTGAGCAATGGTTGGCAATAATCAACATGTGCCAACTATTTGCATCAGTGTGGTCAATAGCTATTTCTTTCCTGACCTCAACATGTTTGAAAGGCGAGGAGAGGAATCGGGTATTAAGGCTAAGCTGTGTGCCTATGCTACCAGCTGCTCAGGATGCTAAAGCAAGAGGATAGGCTAAACTCAAGTTTGGTGTCAGACTAGGCAATGTAACAAGACCGGTCTCTCAGGAAAATGAAATCAACTGAGGGAGTTCTGGCCAGGTATCAGGAATTGTATTAGATAATTTCAATATCAGAGCCTAAGGGGCCTGGGTGGTAGAACAGGTGGAGGCAGCAGGATCAGAAGTTCAAAATCATCCTTAGGTATACAGTGAGTTCAATACCAGCCTGGGCTAAATGAGACCTTGTATCAAAACAAAACCAAAAATCAAAACAAAAAATAAAAAAGTCAATCAAGTTTCATAGCAGCCATTTGAGGAAGAATATTTCCTATTTTCCCCCAAGAAAGCTGCTAAGTGACAGACATCACCAGGAGCATGTTGTCTTGTCCACAGAACACCAAGCATGGCCGGTGCTGACCCCTAAGATGACCTTGGAGGATCCCATAGAACAGAGAGCACTCTGGGAAGTACCCAGCTTCTCCAGCTCACTCAGCTTAGCTGCCATGAAGATGAGAGATATACCACTAGCTGAAATGCCTGGGTGTTTAGCGTCATCTTTTCTGGTCAAGAGAAGACTAGAGCAGGAGGCCTCTCTAGACCCTATTTGGTCCTTGGAGAGGGAATGTGCCCTTCCCTGCACTCTGCCCACCTCATAGGCATATTTTCCACTCCAGTCTGTCTGTACTCAGCACATGTCCAGAGGAGAGACAAGGGCCAGCTGCCTTCTGGCAAATGCTGTCACCCGAGCTCCCACCCCAGGCCGGGAGCTGAGCCCATCCTTTGCTGGCCATGGCAGCATGCAACAGAAGGCTCTTTCTTTCTTAGCCTAGGACATTGTACAAGGAGCCAGAGATGGTAGAAATGGCCTTGGTGCTTCCAAATGACAGTTATGTAACTATTACATAGTTTACATAAACTGCAATTACATGGGGAAACGATTACATTATAATGTTTTATGGATTAAAGGTAAACTTAAACTCATACATACAATATGATCTCAGATAAATACATATATATATATATATATAAAGGAACAAACTGTGTTGGGAAGGAAATACATCAATGTAGTAGAGAAAAACACATAAAATTGCTAATATTCACTTATTTTGACCTATAAGCATATAGCTCAATTTAATAATTGAGTCAGTGTGGGCTCATTGCTCCGAGCTGCCCTCAGTCGTAAAGACAGCATGGGGGCCTCAAGCCACCTCCACCACCCTTCCACGTGTACAGGTACCGATGAGGGATCAGATGGCTTCCTGGGCTGAGACACTAAGAACTTCGTGTCTGGTAACACAGCTGAAGAGGGAATTGGCTTTGTGCTCAAAGGGAAGCTAAGCCCCGGCTTCAGACAGGTATTTTAAGTAGCTCTGCTGTCGACTCGCCAGCAGGATGGGCCTGAAATAGAGCAGCTACAATAGAAGACAAGCTGTGTGCCTTCCCTCTGGCCTCAGTTTCTTTTTCCATATAATGTGTGTATGTGTTAGTGCATGTGAAGCTCTTCACACAGGTCCTAGGTGCCCCTTTCTCTGCAGCAGTGGCTGCTCCCAGCAGCTGCTGCTTCCCTCCCTCCCTAGGTCACGTAGCCAGCATGCTCCCTGTGTGCTATCCAAGTGATGCTGCATTCTTATCAGTCCAGACCTCTAGGCCTCCAGCCAGTTTGGCTCCTGATTTCTCACCAGCTGGAGAGGTTGGACTTTCTTGTGGAGCCTTCTAGAATCTCAGCAATCTGGCTGAAAGACAGCCCGTTCCAGAGAGCTAAACTAGGGCAGAGGAATGAGCAAGAGCCTACAGGGCTTGGATCACAGTGGAGAAGGAAGGAGCATGCATGGGAAGGCTCTGAAGAACAGTGAGGAAGAACAGAAAAGAAAGCTCTGGTTAGTCAAGATGCAGTTTCCTTCAGGGATGATCCAGGGGGCTGCTTTGCATTCATCAAAGCTACATCCAGGGTCATGGGCACTAACCAGGGCCCAAAGGAGGAGACCAGAGACAAAATAAAATAAACCAAAAGACCTGCTGTCTTGAAGAAAAAAAATTCTACAAAAATTAAAAAAAGAAAGAAAAGTAAAAAAACTCATGTCTCCATGTTAGCCTCCTCTTTCGATCATAAGTTGTCCCTGTTATACCATGGGTTAAAGCTCCCTGGACTGGGCTTATCATTCCAGAAAACCACAGACTCATTGGTGTCCAGCAGGACAAAAGAATCAAGAGGGGAGAAGACCCTGACCAGAGGCCTGCTGGGAAACCTGGCTCCCAGAAAAGAACAAGTTGTGGGAGGTCAGAGAGGGCACCCCACAGCTCTTCCTCAACATGGGGTTCATCAGCCTCCTGAAGTCTCCCTAGAGCCAATAAAGGCTAAAGTCAGGGCCGGAAGCAGGTACTGGGTGGGAAGAGGCGCCAGGGCTTTTAGCCATTTTCAACTTTGTCTCCTTTCTCGTTTGGAGCAAACTGTTTAGACAGCTCTATTGCTGTCTAAACTAAATTGAGAAAGGCAATTTTCCAAAGCTAATTATAGAGCCCAGGTTCACCACACACCCCAAAATCACATTACACTACACCTGCTCTCCTGAGCACTATGGGCATACCTTTGGTTCACCCTTCCAAGATGGGGATATACTGCATCTTACAGGATGGGTATCTCCAGCCTACTGGCCATGAAAGCTGGATGGATGAAGCAGAGATTCAGGTACCAGGCATCTGACTGCATACTGCCCTGCACCACTCTGACTAAAGGCATACAGAGGTCATACGGCCACCACTACCCACGGCAGAGACTAAGTAGATTTTCTAAACACTACTCTCCTCTCCTCTTCACCCCAAAAGGGCAGATCCCTCTAAAGCAAAGACATCCCTAGTGCTGAGAGTAGAGAGTCAATTCTACCCCTGACAAGGGCTTCGTAAGTCCATGCTGTGGCCCCAGAGGACCTAGCTGGCAAAGATGGCCTGCAGGACATTGCTTGAGGCATGAGGAGAATTTCCTAGAAATGCCAGACCTGTGTTAAAGATTCTAAAGGTGATTAGAACTTCATGAGTGTCGAGAGTCAGAGTACTGAAGATTCAAAGATAGAAAGGTCTTGGCTATCTTCAGACTTCTCCATCTTGTGCATTGTACCCAACTCACTCTGACTATCGGGTAAAACCTTCTGCGTGCATAAGCTTAGCAGGCATCAAGCTTCCACTAACCCAGAAGCTGACAGTGTCATCAGGCTGCTCATGTGACCACTTTCACGGCGTAACTGTCACTTGGAATGACCTGAATCTGAGTTCCTAGACCACAGCAACTCATTACGTGACCCAGAAAAAAATCTCCCTGATTCCCTTTGGAGCAAAGGCCATGCTTGGTGTTAATAAGGGCCTGACCCCCAGGAATGGAGGGCTGAGAAGTCAGGCCAGAGTGTGTGCATCTCCAGGCTTCCCTCTTAGACCTTTCTCCTCTCCTCTGTCCTTTTAGCTTCACAAGCCCATAGCAGCCATGACCTCACAGCCTTGTATGCGACCAGGTCTTGTTTCCCTCGGACAGTGACTATCCAATCCCAACATTCCCTTTTATTTTCTTCCATCCCCTCAAGGGTGACATTTACTCTCTTGGGACCCTTTGCAAAAGTTCACCTATCTCTCTGATATACCAACCTGTGCTGAGGTCTGAATGGCTGACCTTCCCTGAGGGAGATTACATTACATTACGTTAAAATTAGATTAGATTACATTAAAATAAGGAAGTCTACAGTGCTCACCCTGAACAGTAAAACTGCAGCAGTCCTGGAAACCTGAGACCTTAGGCCTTTTCAGAGTTGGGGAACAGAAAAGCCAGTGTTTTACAGAGAAACAAGTTCAAAACCTATGGAAAGAGGACAGTTTCTGTGATGAATGCGTGTTTGTGTGTGTGTGTGTGTGTGTGTGTGTGTGTGTGTGTGCGCGCGCGCGCAAGCGCGCGCGTGATGGTTTATCTTCATCGCCAGCTTTACTAGATTTGGAACCATCTAGGAAACAAACCTCCAGGTATGACCATAAAGGTGTTTCCTGGCAGTTTAACTAAAGAGGGAAGACCTACCTTGAACACTGGTGACCCCATTCTACAGACTAGCTTTCAAGACAGAATAAAAAAAGAAAGCAAGCTGAGTAGCAGCCTTCATCTCTCTACTTTCTGACTGTGGATGCCATGTGACCAGCAGCCTCACAGTCCTGCTGGCATGATCTCCTCAACCATGATGAGTTTAGCTCAAATTGTGAGCCAAAATAATCCCTTCGTTAAAATAATGAGTTAATAAAATAAGCCCTTCCTTAAGTCACTTTTGTCAGATATCTTGCCACAGCAGTAAGACACCATAAGTAGTTCAATGTGTGTGTCTGTGTTGTGGTGTGGATGAGAAATGTCTTCCACACGTGCATGTATTTAAACCATGCAGCACCCAGTCCACGGTGCTGTTTGGAAGTTAGGAGCAGGCCCCTTGTTGGAGGAAATATGTCCTCCCGGCTTTGAGGGTTTATAGTCTTTCCTCATTTCCTGTTCTCAATTTTGGCTTCCTGTGTATGGGTGAAACATGCTCTCTCTGCTTCCTGCTCCTACAACCCTGCCTTCCGTGTCATATGGACTCTTTCCTTCTAGACAGAAGCTAAAATAAGACCTTTCTTCCTTAAATTACTTTTGGTCATAATATTTTATCACAGTTATAGGGAAACAGCTAATACAGTGAGTGTACACACACACACACACACACACATAACCTCTGCCTACACATTAACCTTTCTGAAGGTCACAAAAGTGGGCCATTTCCAAACAAGGAAAAGCAGGGGCTAGTATGGGCAGGAGCAGACAGGTGGGTGCTCATGTGCTTATAAGTGCTGAGGAGGAAGGTATCTCCAAGTGGCTGCAGCTCTCTTCTTTGAAAGAGACTAAAATGGCAGCTGTTTGGTTTACACAGACAATTAACCTGGGGAATGTGCTGTGCAAAACTGTCATTAAGACAACGGATGATTAAGTTTCCCTCAGAAAGGGGGTATGGTGGGGGTAAGTAGAACATTTGAGAAACAGAGTCGACACATGCTGTCAAAATGGAAGCATCCAGAAAAAGCTATGAGCTCTGGTTCTCGGCCTTGCAAAGCCTTGCTCATAGGCAGCCCTTACATGATAGTCCCAAGACACCATGTAGTCCCCGGGGGAACCTCTGAGAGACTGGCAGAGACACCAGGGCTGAGCAAGCAGCAAGTTTCTTATGTGGAGAAATGGTGATCCACATTAGAGCTAGAGCTTTCCCAAAGCCACAACTCTGTTCTGAGTCAGAACCAGGACCTCAGCCTCCAATCAGGGTTGACTGACTGTGACTTCTCCAGACACACACACACATACACAGAGAGAGAGAGAGGGAGGGAGGGAGGGAGGGAGGAAGAGGAGGAGGAGGAGGAGGAGGAGGAGGAGGAGGAGGAGGAGGAGGAAGAGGAGGAGGAAGAGGAAGAGAGAGAGAGAGAGAGAGAGAGAGAGAGAGAGAGAGAGAAGCAGGTTGGCAGCAGTGTCCTTAGGAAGCACGGAAGGTAGGATCAAGGTGGTCTGGCTTCCACAGGGTGTGTGAATGGCCCGGCAAGGAAGATGAGCTCAGAAGATCTGTGGGTAGAGCTGCTTCTGTGAGCAGAAACAGCTCCCAGAAGACAAGAAGGGAGGAAAAAGAGGTGGAAAGAAGAGGGAGGCAGAGGGAAGGAGTAGGGAAGGGGAGATGGGAGGAAGGAGGAGTGACCTGAAGGAGCATAGGCCTCTGCAGGCACTGTATTCGTTCTGCACCTTCTACCACATAGTCTTCACAATCGTCTCCTGAACTGGATGCTACCATTTCTCCCTCTCATCTGTGGCTCAGGGGTAGTGCAGAGGTGCACCAGTATTCGAGGGTGTCACATACTACTTATCCAGGCCTTGGGCTTGAGGGAATATCTCTACGAAGAGCCTACCCAGAAGACATGAGAGCTGGAAGGAAGGAAGCATGGGCCATACTGTCTAGAACTAGGAAACTGCAGTGCGGTTCTAGCCAAGTGTAGCCCACATTCAGGGACAGACCATTAATGGATCAGGAAGACAGGCTGGCCCAAAAAGGCAAAGTGGGGGGAGGTACAACTGGGCAAAGATAGTTATGTCCAATGTCCATTGCAAGGGTTGCAACATGCAGCTGAAATCCAAAGAAGCTAGCACTGGAGGCCCACAGGGTCCAGCCAGCCATGGAGGCAGAACGGGGCTGGGGAAGGAACGTGCAGACAGGCTAATGCTGGCTTGCAGAGGAGTCATCTCTTGAGGCCAGAAGCTGGAAGGGACACTTTTGGAACTGGACAGAATCCCAGCACACTTGCAACTGTCTGCCATCTACCCAGTCTAGCTGAGGAGGGGTTGGGTGAAGTGAGACAGAGATGTTTGAGGTCACAAGTCCTCTCCGTTGGCCCTCATTTCACCTCAAGAAGCCACCACTGTGACCCCTGAGATAGGAAAGAAGCCTCAATTCCAGGGGCATGCAGGGAAAGCAGAGAAGGGGATGAGATGTTAACAGCCTAGTACCCACTCCCTGCATAACCACTCAGGAAACTCAACATTTCCTTGTTCCGATCTGGTGTCCAAACCTTCTCACAGTTCATGGGAATAACAAGGTGCTATGATAATCACTTGACATGTTTATATAAGATTCTTGGCGTGATACCTTTCATGCGCTGTCCTGGAGAGAAGGGCTTGGGTCTACTCAACGTGCAGCTAAGAGTGGACTCTGAGCTATCCATGCACCCAACATGGGACTGAGAAAGAGGCTCTGCACCTTCGGGGTGTGTATTTGTGTGTGTTGTGTGTCTTCATCATTGAAAATTCACAGGTTTTGAGAAAAAACAGGAGGGAGAAGGAAAAGAGAGTAACAAGGCAGAGGGCAGGAGGCACAGGAGAGATGGTACTGTCTGCACCCAGCTCATTCTCAAGAATGTAGAAGCAAAGAGGAACCCTGCAGAATACTGTCCCACACTGGTGAGAGAGTGAGACCAATTTCTTGTCCAAGGTCACACTGCAGTTGGCAGGAGACATGGAACGCTACATCACCCACAAGGTGTCCCATTCTCTACTCTGCGAAGGGCTTCCTAGATTTATTTCTCCCATAGAAAAAGAAAAATGAGCCAAAGCTTCTTAGCTTTCACAGCAGAAAATAGCTAATATTTACCCATCCCCAGGGTTGCAACAGTCTAGACTTCTCTTTTGCAAGCACCCCTCTTTGCTCTCAGGAGGCTGCTTATAAGCAGGACAAGAGGTCAATTCCTGGGGGCACTAGCTGAAAGAGGGCAGACCAGGGAGAAGCCAGATGTCCAGGCCAAGTGGGGAAAAGGCTCTGCTCAGAGGCTGTGTTGGAGGATATCTTCCACCACGGGGTCTCTCTCTCTCTCTCTCTCTCTCTCTCTCTCTCTCTCTCTCTCTCTCTTTCTCTCTCTCTCTCTGCTCCATCTTCTGTCTCAAGAAGAAGGCAGAAGTCTCCCTCTGAAACTCAGGCCTGGCTGGTAGTGGCACATGATTTGGGGGAGGTCTATAGGTGAGCATCTGAATTCTCTCTACTGCCTAGAAAGCTTAGCACTGCAGGGTCCCCTGTTGCCTGATCCACAGAGAGTAGTCTGTTACCCAACCTGGTCAAGCAGGCATCCTATACCCAAGTGGGTGACAATGGAAATAGCACGTCCACCTTAGCTAGACATCTCCAAAGTCCTTACTCGGTTCCTTCTATGATTAAAAACAGTCACAAGAATGCCAGGGCCTGGATGGACAGCAAGGCAAGAGCACTTCAAATACCCTCTTTCAGGTCCTGAGGACAGGCAGCCAGGGAAAATGTATCCCCCAAAACTTTGCTCCTTCATCAGGGTCAAAGGCAATCATCCACTTCTCTCCCTCTTCTTTTTTCCAACAGAAGCCACAGACACTCCAGACAAGCCTTTCCCTACCGCTCTCTTATACAAGCCTATTTTGAAGGCAGTAAAGTGGCTAAGGACCCCAGCTACTCTAGGGAGACTCAGCCTTGATGTAAAGAGTTAAAGTGAAGCTAGGCACAATGACACACACCTTGGGGAGCAGAAGCAGGTGATTTCTGTGAGTTTGAGGCCAGCCTGGTCTATATAGTGAGTTGTAGATCAGCCAGAGCTATATAGTGAGACCCTGTCTCCAGAAACAAACAAAGAGTTAAAGTAGAGAGCTAAGGATGTAGTCCAGTAAAAGAGTGCTTGCTAACTTGTACATGGTTCAATCCTTTGCACAAAAAAATAAAAAAATAATAAAAATAAAATAGACCAGTCAGGCCACTGGGAGGGAGACATGGAGTCAGAAAGTTTTCAACACCTGTAAACATAAAGGAGCAAAAAAAGACACCAGTTTGTTGAAGGGTAAGAAAAGAAATCCAAAGCGTCTAAAGAAAAGGTTCGGAAGCATTGTGGGAGAATAACACAACCCTTCAAAAAGCCAAACTACTGTAAAATACTTCGCAATAAATACAACCGAGGAAGCAAAAAGCCTGCACAAGGCAAACTTTAAACTGACCTCACAGGCATGGATCAGAAGAGCTAATTCGGTGAGAATGGCTGTCTTACCAAAAACAATCTACAGATTCAATGCATCATCAAAATTCTAATGCCACTTGTCACAGAAATAGAAAAGTCAACATTAAAATTCATATGGAAGCACAAAAGACCTTAGAGAACCAAAGTGCTCCTACCCAATATGAATAGTACTACAGGTAGTACATTCCTCATCTCAAGTTATATCCCAGAACCACAAGAAACGGCCTTGTATTGGTGCAAAAACGGATCAACGGAGCACATGATCCAAATATAAACCCACACAGCCACACTCACCTGTCTTTTGACAAATCTCCCCAAAACACATATTGTAGAAAAGACTGCATCTTTTAGCAAATGGAGCTGAGCGAACTGGCTGTCCACATGTGTGAGAACGAATCCAGATCCCCATCTCTCACACGAAACAAAAATCAGCTCCATGTAGATCAAAGACGTTGATACAAGACCCAAAACTTAAGGAGAAACACTTGAAGCTGTGGGTACAATCAATGACTTCCTGTATAGGACTCCAGTTCCTAAGGAATTGTGGCAAACAATAAAGAAATAAGACCTTAAGAAATTAAATAGCTTCTGCACAGCAAAGGAAATGTTAAGGGAAGAGCTTGCTACAGAAGAAGGAAAAAAATCTTTGCTACCTACACACCCAACAGAGGGTTAATGGCTATAAGATACCAAGGACTCAACTAAACAATAAAAATTCAAACTATAGTACCAATAAATGGGATAATAAGCGATAGTTCTTAAAAGTTGGAAATAGCAAATAAACACAAAGAGGCGGTCAGTCTCATTGGCTATCAGAGAAATGCAAATCAGGGATGCCTTGCAATCACATCACGGTTCTTTCCCAGGAGAACTGTGGTTGCCAAGAGTATGAACAACAGATGACAGCTACTTGGGGTTCTGTCTCCTCCACTGTAGATAACCTCATTAAAACTCTTTTCTATATGTGTATATTTTAGGAAGCCCCTACAGTTGTGGGTTTCCGCGTGGGTTTTTGAGAAGGCCTTTAGGGTTAGTTGTCCCTCACCATGCCCCTCCTTTGCCTGCACCCTCTCCCACCTCCTTTAATCCTGTTCTAGTTTCTTCTTTACCTCTCTATAACACTGTATTCTATTTAACCTCCCTTGGGAGGATCCTCTCCTCCCCCTTCATCCCTTACTACCTACCTAGCCTCTGTGGATATTCTAAATGAAACGCAAGTGTTGGAAGCTTAAAAGCTAACATCCATATATAAAAGAGAACATCCAATGTTTGTCCTTCTGGGTCTGGGTTTCCTCACCCAGGATAATTGGTTCTAGTTCCATCCATTTACATTCACATTTTATTTTTTTCTAAACAGATGAATAATATTTTGTTGTGTAGCTGTGTCAGATTTTCTTTATCTACTCATTGTTTGATGTAAACTAAGTTGTTTCCAATTCTGGGTCTTATGTCTAGAGAAGCAATGAACATGGATAAGTATCTCTGTAGTAAGATGTAGGGTTCTTTCTAGACATCATATGTTTCCAAATAAAATGCCCAGTACGGGAATGGGTTGCATCTTTTTATGTTGTTGGCTTACAGGGTCCTATAGGCTGCCCCTCACTAATCAATCTAATGCTATTGATTACCCTTCACTACCTGACAATAAGACCCTATTGCTGAAAATACTACAAATTTATGTCATCAAACAGAGAGAAATTGAGCTGGAGCTCAACTGGAACCTTCATGCATACTGACATTCATAGTTATAAATGTACTGTACACATCACCAGAGCAGAGAAGTAATCACCTCACCCGGCTAGAAGCTTTGCAAGCTACAATAGAGACCCACCTGCAAAATATGCCCACCTGTGCAATAAAGGTACATTGTTAGTGAGCCTAACTAACCAGTTCTTCATTTGATTTAAGGCCCATGAGATAGAGCCCATACAGGACACCACTAAAGTGACCAAGAGCCTGAGACTAGACATGTCATGAGCCTTAGGGGAAAACTATTATTTTGCTAAAGAGAATGCCAATAAGTGATTCCTGATGGCATATATATCATTGTGTAGCTCCACCCTCACCAGAGAAGCTTCCTCCTGAAGCAGAAGGCAATTAACATAGAGACCCACAACTAGACAATGTGCAGAGAAAAGGGGACTCTGGAGTGCTTGGGCCCTAATGAGATGCCTCTGTTATATCATTCTCCTGAAGGCTCAGGAATCTATGCAGAAGAGGAGGCAGAAACGTTGTAAGAACCAGGGAGGTGAAGAACTTAAAGAAAATGGCATTTCCTAATTACAACAAGCTTGATGCACATATGAACTCACAGGGACTATGACATCATGAACACAAGCTGCACATATGAAGCCACGGGGACTCTGACAGTGTGCACACAAGCTGCACAGGTTCAAGCTGGAGAAAATCCCAGTGTGGCAAAGGGAAAAGCACATGATGTCACACCCTAAGTAAGAAGCTCTTTTGCAATTGATAGATGCTGGGAGAGGAAAAAATCAATTTTCTTCAAACAGTGTGAAATTGGGTCTATTAACCAATCTTCAGGGCAGACCTTATGCTCAGAAGTAATTGACCAACCCAACCCAACTCTATATTTTTGTGTGTTTTGTTGTTATTGTTTTGTTTAGGCTTTAGGTTTTTCTAAGGAGATAAAGAATATGAAGCTGAGGTGATAGGATCTGGAGGGGAAAGAATATGACCAAAATATATTGTATGAATTTTAAATAAAAGGTAAATTTAAACAACAAACGCCGGTGAGGATCTGGACAAAAAGGAGCCCATTAACATACCGCTGGTGGGAAGTGCAAACCAGTCTACAGCACTATAGAAGTCAGCATGGAGGCTTCTCAAAGACTTAACAGCACATCCTCCATATGACCCAGACATACCACTCCTGGGTATGCCCAAAGGACACTAAACCAACCCATCAGAGACACCTGGTGTGGTGGTTTGTATATGCTTGACCCAGGGAGTAGCACCATTAGAAGGTGTGACTTTGTTGAAGTAGATGTGTCACTGTGGGCGTGGAGTTAAGACCCTTACTCTAGCTGCCTGAAAGTTAGTCTTCCATTAGCAGCCTTCAGATGATGGTGTAGAACTCTGAGCTCTGCCAGCACCATGTCTGCTTGGATGCTGCCATGCTCCTGCCTTGATGATAATGGACTGAACCTCTAAACCTGTAAGCCAGCCCCAATTAGATGTTGTCCTTAAAAGAGTTGCCTTGGTCATGGTGTCTGTTCACAGCAGTAAAACCTTAACTAAGACACCTGGCCATCAGTGTCCACTGAAGCTAAGTTGTGGAGCCAACCTGGGTGTTCAGCAACAGAGAAGGGTATATGAGGAAAATGTGGCTTTTGGGGTTTTTTTAGCTATAAAAAAGAATGAAATTATATCATTTGAAGGAAAATGGATGAAACTGGAGATATATCAAGTGAACTAAGCCAGTCTTGAAAAGATCAATATCAGATGTTTTCTCTCATTTGTGGTTCCTAAATTTTATATACAATTCCATGTGTGTATTTATGAAATTAAGTCAGAAGTGAAATTATCCAGGGGGAGAACAGGGACAAACATGAGGGAGGATGGCCAGGAAAAGGGAGTGTGGAAGGAAGGGATAGCAGGACATACACTGGAGATGCAGTATACACCTGTTACAAATGTAAAAAAATAGAATACAAAAGAAAGAGTGCTAGAGAACATGAATGAGATCAAAGCATGTTATACATCCCTATGTTCTGCTTTTACCTGGGTTGCTGTGATAAAATGCCTAGCAAACAGCAACACAGGAGAGGAAAGGGCTTGGCTTTCAGTTGCAGGCTACCATCCATCATGTCAGAGAAGACGAGGCAGAAACACATGAAACTAATCACATAGCCCCCACAGTCAGAGCAGAGAATAATGAAAACTCCCATGCTGCCTATAGGCAGGCTGAGCACCGCACTAGCTTCTTCTGCTCTCATGTAGTTCAGGGCCTTGCCCAGGGAATGAATGACACCATCCACAATGAGACATGTCTTCCTACTCCAGCTAATAATCAAGACAGTCCCCTACAGACATGCCCACAGGCCCATGTGATCTACTTAGTCATTCCATTGAGGCTCTTTCCCCAATGATTCTAAGTTGTTGCAAGTTGACTTTTGAAGCTAACCATCACAGAATATATAGAATGTCATAAAGAACCTCCTGACTTGTAAAATTAATCTACACTAATAACAAGTATTTATATTATTAAATAAAGATGCTTAAAAGAAAAGAACAAGCTGATTACCTGACAGGCGACATTATCAGGCACACTCAAAGCAGTGTGATGTGGGTTTACTTAGCTTCTTTTCCCATTATCGACTGAGTCTCTGAGAAGTTGTTATCTACCCATTTCCCATTGCTAAGACTGGAGAGGCCAGCACTCACCAAGCCCAGAGACTGCAAAGATGTCAACTTTACCCTCAGAGCTAAGAGGTTCTGTATACTTCTAAATTCCGTAGAAGCAGGGATCCGGACTTAAACTCTTCTGCCCTCTCCCAGAGGATGGTCCTCAATCTGTGCTCTCTACACTTTATCCAGTATCCCCATTCTGTCTCACCTTCCTCTTGTCCTGAAGGCCTTGGGAGGAGGACCTACCTGTCCATACTGGGTGCAATAAGTCTCAGGCTTGGTCAGTCCACAGGTAGATGAGGCTCGAAGAAGCTGAGTTCTTCCAATGAGCAAATCCCCAACAGGTGGATAACAGGCCCCTCTGGAGCAGGCTTGCTGGGCACACAGAAGACCAGGCAAGGCTGAAATTACAGGGAATATTGAAGTGTGCCTAGAAGATGAGATCCCAGCTGGTCACCTCAATATTCCCTCCGCAGGAGATGACGTCAGCAAAACTGAGCCCTCTCTTCACTGGTGTCAATATGATGACTACAGTCCTGACTCAGGGAGGTAAAGGAGCTGGTTTCATATCCTATGACCCAAACTTTAAAAGGAGGAGAGAGCTGGGATGTGTAACACAGCTAATAGAGTGCATAAAGTCCTAGGTTCAGCCCTCAGTAATTTGTAACCAAGTATGGTGATGTACACCTATAATCTCAGAAATCAGGAGCCAGAGGCAATAGGATTTTGAGTTCAAGGTTATCCTCAGCTACATAAGGAATGCAAGGCCAGCCTGAGTTACATGAGACCATATACATGTATGAAATGTTCACACTACATTTTTAGTTAAAGGAAAAGGGGGAGAAATTTCAGTAACAGTAACCAGTAGTGATCCTAACACATGATTGGTGCCATGTGGCTTTAGAATCAATCTGGAGACACATGCTGGGCCATGTAAACTCTGTATCAACTGTTGGTGCCTGTGTAGTGCCCTCAGGCCACAGCCCAGATGAAGCTGCTGCCTGAGCCATTGGGGGAACATGGAGAAAGTACATTATTTCTACTTTGTCTGCCCAGCTGACCAACTGAGCCATTACCTGAAAGCAAGCAGCCATGAGTTCCAAGAGAAGAGAGGCTCTCTGGAAAGCTTGAGAGTGAGAGATGGGGACTCAGGAAACCACACATCACCCTTGGGTGAGGACAAGAAGACCCAGGGAGCCTCTGAGAGAGGCAAAGTGTTCCATTCCTCGAATGTTCATCATTGACAGAAGCCCCAAGTTGCTCCCTGACCCTGTTCCTCTTCAGGTTCTTTCAGCAACACTGCCTCTCTCTGGTAACACTTGGGAGCCAGAAGCAGGTGGATCTCTCCACAGATAGATGGGAGGAGGGAAAGGATGCTTACCGAACCACAGGAGGAAAAGTGCTGTCATCATGGGCCAGTGCCAGTCCCCAGAGAGGTCACCTAGAACAAAGCAAAGCATCCTGGATGTCAAGCCCCCTCCCCACTCTTTCTTCATTGTGCTAGACCACTGTTCTCACCAAGTCCTTATCCTGGATCTTCACAAAGACACTTCTGAGCAGTGAGCACATTTGTAGCCAATGTCAAGAATCTGGGACATTTGTCCCAAACGTTGGAGACCTAGAGGGAGCCTTGGGAAAACCCCAGGTTCAGCTTCCTCTTCTGAAATGGGTGGGAACATGGGGACTGAGCAGGAGGTGGGAGGAGGACATCCCATTGCAGCAGATAGCTAAAGGGAGGACCAAAACTTTGTTGAGAGAGAGAGAGAGACAGACAGACAGACAGACAGACAGACTCAGGCTTCTCAGGGTTTCAAAGCAGGCTTACTCAAGTCAAAGGTGCTGAAAGTTTAGAGGCAGATCTTTTCCTGAATTGACAGGGTCTCCAGGATTACAGAGCCACAGTGAGGGCGAAGCTGTGATAGTCACAATTCTAAGAAAACCAGGCTGCAGGAATGCTATGGGAAGAAGAGGGATTTTAAAAAAAAGGTGGGGTGCTGTGGGGAGAGGTGGGGTACTCTGGGGAGAGGTGGACCCGACAGTTTTAAGAAAAGTAAGAGATGACTTCATCTGCACCAAGAGCAGCTCAAAACATCTCCAGTTCTGAACAAAAAACATGGAAGGCAGCTGGAGGCAGGCCTACCTCAGAGGCATGCACCACCCTTCCTCCACTTGGGATCGGACAGTAGTCTGCCCAATGACACCCAAAGCAGCTGGAGAGGAAAGATGGTTGGTGGTCAGGCAGAGAGGAACCAGCAGTCTTTCTGCCATTACATCCCAATGCTTCCTTCGATGTCCTTCCTCCAGAGTAGTCAGGAGTCCATGCTGGGAATGTAGCCTGAGGTCTCAGGGCCACTGAGGGCCAAAGACTGAAAGCATCTCTGATTTTTCCCAGTTCTCTCTGGACTCCTGCCCCAGCTGAAAACCCACCAAGAATGAGGCTGAGCAGAGCCCGACCATTCCTCCCACCTTGCCTTTGTGCTAAGCCCAGATTTTAACTGCTTTCTTTTAAGTCGCCAGGAGTTTATCAGCCATGAAAAGCAATTCAAACAGCCACAGCCGTTTACCCAAGTGTACTCAGGTAAGCTCCCAGAGGAGTGCTGCATGGGCCCTGTAATCAGCTTTGGTCCCAGACCTGCTCCATTCTTCTCCCCACAGGACAGGTAAGGCAGATAACCTACCTCACCCCGAGCTCCTATGCTCCCCTGCCTTTCTCCAGATCCCTCTCGGAGAGCTCCCTGGGAATGTGGGGGTCCCCTCTCTTGGCTCCACAGTTTTAAACAACAGCCTCACCTCTGGAGACTCCCTGGCTGGGTGTAGCCCCACTGCTGGCAGCCTCTGGAATCTGGCAGCTGACACGCCCATCTGACGTCACTGCACCCCCACCCTCAGGACAGGACTAGGCAAGTGGGTTGGTCTTGGAGGCTTCCTGCCCTTAGGTGTCTGGAGGGCTGGAAGGTGCTGGAAACAGACAGCAGCAGGGGCTTTAGAGATGGGGGGGGGAGGTGTCCTGGGGCAGGGAAGGACCCAGGCATTGGATTTGGCACCTTCCCAAGTCTAGTCGGTGTCAGCTTCCTCTTAAGTCCCAGACTAGCTGGACAGAAGACCAACCAGGCAGGAGACACACCGTATACAGTGGACTTTGTTTGGGTTTGAACATGTCACTGGGCTGGTCAGTATAAGACCCAAATATTCAGAACCCTGGAAAGCACGATACTCCTCCCAAAGGAAAACTGGAAAATCCCAAATTCCAGAGAAGTTTTTTTGGGGGGAGGTATGGGGGTGGGGGTAGTAGGGAGGAGAGTACTTAAAAGCTCAGGAAATGGATAAAACTCAGTCTTCCCACAAAAGTTGAACAGAGAAGCCTGCATCCTGAGCCTCAAGCTCCCTTGGCACTGCTGGCAAGGAGCCCCAGGACAGGTAACTACCTGTGAGTCACTGTCCCAGCTGCTCCTCAGCCCCACCCTCCTGGGCAGGAATGCCAGCCTGCAGGGCCAGGAAATAGACCTGACCAGGGGTGGGAGAAGGCTGAGGCACAGCTGGGCTGCTAAAACCAAGGCAGACTTCCCCTGGCAGTAGCCAGGCCCGGGAACACAGTCCCTTTGTGGGGTCTCATGGGCTTCAGCCACTAAACGCAGAAACAGGACCAGGAGGAAAGGCTGCTCAAGGACATTTCCCCTTCCAGGTTGGGTCAGAGGGTATTTCAGCAGACCTGGAAAGTCATGGATCCTGTCCTGGTCCTGAAGACATTGATAGTTTTTGGAATACTCTTGCCTCAAAGTCACAATTTAAAGGAGACTCTCTTTTTCTAAGACAGGATTCTATATACCCTAGGTTGGCCTCAAAGCCACTAAAATGTCAACAGTGATCTTGATTTTCTGAGTCTCCTGCCCCCACCTCCCAAGTGCAAGGATTACAGGTGTGCACCAGCATGCACAGTTTATATTGTGCTGGGCGTGGAACCCAGGGCTTCATGTATGCTGGACCAGCACTCACCACTGAAATACATCCCCAGCCGTAAGCAGGACTCTGCAAAGTCTGTATTCCAGTGTGCCAAGGTGTCCTCTAAATTACCAGGGTATGCCCGAGATCCCTTAAGGGAAAAGTAGAAGATTCTGTGGACTGAACTGGCTATTTCTTACCACGAACTTCAGATGTAGCTGAAGCTCAGATGGAGAAATCCTGCAGTTAGCAAACAGACGAGGGACTGTTTAGAGGCATAGCCAATGCTCCAGCAAGGAGGTGGGGCAGCATGCTGATGGAGTCTACTTTAATTCTGCAAGGTGGGTACACATGGTCTCCGTCATCAGTCCCTGGGGGGGCACAGTGAGACCCCCATCAGTTCTGGCAGGGAAGGGTCAACTTTGATAGCTTGGGTTTTGAGAACCCACCTCCACCACTTGGGCTATTTTATTTCCACTCCCCAAGTCTAGACTCCCGGAAATTCCCTCTTAACCAGAGGATGTGACAAAGAGCTCAATAATAATTAGCTCAGCCTGCAAAAAAGCTTAGGTGTGGAAGCCCCGATCCTAGAGGAGGGGAAGGAAAGAGGGATGGGCCTCACTGTAAATGGCTATAAACTCTCCTCCCTCCCTTCTCCCCTTGACACACCTTTCTGAGCCCAGAAGCCCAGGTAAATAAGCATGGCATCTCAGCCTTTGCAAGCTAGGGCAGGTCCCATGTTTGGCTTCATAGGAGACAAACATCAGCTGCTCTGCAAAGGCCTCCCACACAGAAATGTTCTAGAAGCTGTTTCTGCAGCTTTCTAAGTGTAACCCACTCTTCAAGGACACCAACCATTCCAAGTGTCCCCCAGAATTCAGGTCACCTGCCCCAGGCTTTAGAACATCAGAGCCCTATGTGTCCAAAGACTAAAGTGTAAAACAGAGCCCACAGCTCCATGAAGGTCAGGCTGGGGCTGAACATCTCAGCTCCCCTGTGTGTCTGCCTTGCTCTGACCCTGCCTGTGAACTCCTGCTTCAGAACAGTTGTTCGCCCTGGACCACCAGGCTGTTAAAACTTTTGCTCAGAAAAGTGAAGTTATCCTGGACTGTGGTTCGTTTGTTTTGTTTTGCTTTGTTTTGCTTTGCTTTGCTTTGCTTTGCTTTGTTTGCATCCATACCAGCAACTGCCTATCAGCAAATTCTGCTGGCTCTGTGTCCAAAAGTAACCAGACTTCCACCCCCACCCCCAGCTGCCCTCCTGGCTGAACCACCCTGCCCAACACTGCGCACCGGTCTCCAGCCTGAATCACAGTCAAAGCCAAACACAGGAGGCCTCCAAGAGCTGTGCTGACTATTGCACAGCCCCCTACCTCTCAAGGCCAAAGCCAAAGCTCAGGCAGTCTGAAAGGTCCTCTGTGGTCAGAACTCCCCCAAATTGCCTCTCCGTTCTTATTCCTTCCCCTCCCTGCTCTTGTCTCAGTAGTACAGCCTCCTTGCTAGGCCTCCAAAGTGCTAGGTCTGCTTCTGACCTATAACCTTTGTCCCCGTTGCTCCAGCTGCTTGAGAGGCTCATCCCTTGGACACTTTCAAGCCTTTCTTCCAATCCTGCGTCCCGAATGAGGCTTACTCTGACCACCACATTTAAAATTACAACCATCTTCCCTGTCTGGTGTCTGCTCCCAACCTCACCTGCCCAATGCTGCTGGTAGGTTTTTATTTAAAAAAAAAAAAAAAAAACAAAAAAACAAAAAAACTTGTGTGTGTGTGTGTGTGTGTGTGTGTGTGAACACCACCTTCTGACCAACTACCTAATTTACTCAAAGTCTCCTTTAGCCTAAGCCAGCCTTAAACTTGATTTGTAGCTAAGGATGACCTTGAATGTCTGTTCTTCCTGCTGCACTTCCTGTGTGCTGGGATGACAGGCATGCACAAACATTCCTGGTTTATATGGTGCTGGGGTCAAGTTCAGGTTTTCACAAATGCTAGGCAAGCACTCTGAGCTACAGCCTTAGCCCCCCAGATTTCCTTATTGGTGACATTCATTTTGTGCCCACCACAGGAGCATTGTATCTGAAGAAACATGGGTTCCTGTCTACTTTATTCGTTATTTTTCTCCAAGCACCTGGGACCTCATAGGAAGGAGTTTGATGTTGGTAGAATAGATTCATGCTGACATGAAACTGGTTCAGTTTTCTGAGCCCCTCAGGCCTGTTTCACATCACCACATCCTCAAAGCCCGTGGTGCCCAGGTTTGTGGTCTCTAGAATGGGTTCTTCCCCATAAACGTTCTGTATTGCTGGCAGCAGTGGGCCTCTCTTTTTGAAACACCTACTCCAGATTGCCAAAATGAAGCTTTATTGATAAGGGTGTCATCTCAGTTGCCTGCTCATCAGACCCCCTTGGCAATGATTCTGATGAGTGACACTGGAAGTCGATGTCCCCATTTTATCTATCTGTTGGGCTCAAACCATGTAGGTTGCCAGGGAGACCAGCTAGGATCTGATCCATGAGCAATCACAAGAGAGTGAAGAAAGAAAGGAGAAAGGTAGGAAATGGTTAGAAGAGAACAAGAGTGTGATTCCGGCTCTGACCCTCGGCTGTCAGAGCACAGGGCACCTGATGACTAAGCAGGGCACCACTGAAGTATAATGAGTCATGGCTGAATCCTTGTCTACCAGGCAGGATGGGCTGCAGCGATGGCTCTGAGAATTTACACTGTGACTAACCCTAGTGTGCCCTGCACACTGTTTATCCAGACAGAGGTCAAGACACAGGAGAGGGGGACAGGGTCCTGGTAAATTGCTGAGCACAGATGAGAGGCAGTCTCTGCTAAGGGCCAACAGTTACAGAACAAGACTCCTAGGCTACCTTTCTCCTACACTCTTATGTACCCAAGCTGTTTGCCTAGAGGATAGCCCCACATACTAGCTAGGTCCTGAGGTGTTGGAGAAGCCAGGAGGGGGAGGTCGGTCTAAAATAACCGATTAGCACTTCCTGCAGGCTGTCAGAGCACCTAGGTCACCGTGGTAAGCCTTTGCCTTTCATTAACTCATTCAACACCAGTCACAGCACAGATACTTGGCTGGCCTTACTTCTCAGATAAAGAAAACAAGTTCTATATTAATGTCAGATTATATGTAATAATTTGGTCCCAGGCAGTGGTTGGAGCCTTTACTGTTTGTTTGGGCACCCACATTTTTAACCACTACCAAGGGTCACAGACACCCATGTGGCCCGAGAACCCTCCCTCCATTCTTGCTGATCCTCTCATCTTCAGGTTTCCTGGACCCAGTGAGGATTCAGAAGTCCAAAAATTGTCTTTAGGAGCTGGGGAGATGGCTCAGTCAGAAAAGTGCTTGTCATACAAAGACGAGGGCCTGTGTTAGATCCGAAGAACTCACGCTCTTAAAAGAAAGTCAGGCAGGATAGGACACGCTGGTAATCCCAGGACTGAAAAGACAGACAGAGGTGAAACCTTGAGGCTTGCTGGCCATCCCAAGTGGGTCAGATAGTTCCAGGTTCAGTGAAAGAGTCCATCTCAAAAGACGAGGTAAATGGTACCTAAAGAACAGCATCCAAGGTTGTCCTCTATAAAACACAAACACACACACACTCATGCACTCACATACTCACGCACGTGCTCACACACATGTATGCAAACACATGAACACACACAAGCATACACAAACACACACATATACACATGCACATACACGCAAACATACACACAAGCATGCAAACTCACACAAGCACACATGCATGTACACATGTATACACACAGATACACATACACACGTACACACACAAATGCATGCACAAACACACATGTGCACACACACATGAACATGCACAGGCACACACAAACACACACGCAAACACACACAAACATGCACACTCACACACATACACGCACACATGTGTACACACACAAACACACACACACACACACCTCTTCTTTGTCCACCCTTGGAGCACTCATGTTGGTTGTGGTTCTTGGGTGGTGTTGCTGTGGAGGCATCACAAACAGACACCAGCAGGTTTCCCAACTGTCAGCTCCTCGCATAAGTACCAAGCACCACCTGGGAGCTCTTGATATCAGAAGCATGCAAGGGAGAAAGGGAAGGCAGAGCAGGTGATTAAGTAGGCATCAAGCTGACAAGGCTCATGTGGGTATGAGAAAGGGACACCCACACCCACCCCAAAGGACAGAGAAGGAGGATGGCTGCTTTGATGTCAGGCTCCCAGGTCACTCACTCTCCGGGCCTCCCCCCTACCCTCACCCCCTACCCTCTCTTTCTCTCTCCTTCTATGGTGTGTGTGTGTGTGTGTGTGTGTGTGTGTGTGTGTGTGCATTCTCCAAATGGCTTACCAGTGTAAAAGGTTCACTCCAAGGAAACCTGAAGCCTGGGGTGGGTATTGGGGGGAGTGAGCTGGCACAGGTTAGCCCCTAGCTATTGGCTTCCAGTGGAACAAGAATAGTTGGTATGCTCCTGCTTTGTCCGTTTTCTTCAATATCCCCAATGAAAGCTGGCCCATCACCCCGCCCCTGCATCACCCTGCTATCCACTCAGCTGTTGACCTCTGGAAATTAGGTTCTTGGGAACTAAGTCTACCCCTGTGAACTATAGATTCGCCCCACAGACCTAGCTGTGTCTGGCCATGGCCCAGGCCCACCAGGGTGAGAAGTGGACACTCTTCTGAAAGGACTGCAGGCAGCCACGTTGGCAGCTCTGCATAGCCGGGGAAGGGGCAGCGTGGTACTGCACGGACAGAACACCAGCATCTGGAGAGCGGCCCCCACACTGTAGAAGACTGCCCACAGAACCGCAAGTCTTAACATGATCTGTGAAGGTGCACAAGAGACAAGCTCAAGTGCCTAGCATTTAATCTAGCATTGAAGGCTGAGTATGGAGAAGTAAATAATACCCTGTGTCTAAGAAGGAAGGAATGGGGTATACCTGGCCTGTCTGGAAGCAACACCATGTAGCACCCAATCAGCATCTCCCGAGATATCCGTGGCTGCACAGAGTTCTATGTATAGACTTGACCTGGCTCCTCCCTGTTACTCAAACACAGGAAAGCTCAGAGCTAGAGCATAGAGCAGCAGTTGAACATGTTCTTAGCATGCACAAGGCCGGGGTTCAGTCACCAGCACACACAGAGAGAGGCCTTGGCCAAGCCCCTCTAAGGGCTAGCTTAATCACATGTGACTAAAGGAGTTGGTTCTCACTGAGGCTACCCACTCAGAGTTACTTGAAGAACCGAAAATATCACACAAGGGCCAACCCAGACCTCGCTCCATGAGTCAACAGATCAAAGGTGGGCAATTTTTGTTGTTGTTGTTGTTGTTTAGCTTTTTAAAGTTTATTTTTATTTTGAATTTTGTGTTCTTGTGCATGGATGAGTGCGGGTATCTGAGGGGTCCAGAAGAGGGTGTCAAGCTCCCTGGGAGCTGGAGTTACAGGCCATTATGAGCTGCCCAGCGTGGGTGCTGGGCATCAAACTGATTGTTCTGCAAGAGCTGTGTGTGCACCTAACACTGACCCATCCTGCCAGCCCGTGGAAACTATCAGTTTTAACAGTTCCCTAGAGAACTGTGAGGTATAGCCAAACATAGGAACACTGAAGCCCCCTCACTTTTAGGAAGCACTGCTCTCAGGACTGGTGGCTTAAAACCTGAGGGTTCTATCTCCCCTTTGTTGGGTAATTCAGCTAATGTCCTCCCTGTTGGGTCCTGGGAACCTCTTGTTTCCCTGGCTTCTGGAACTTTCTAGTGGCTACCCCCAGCTTCAGATCCCCCACTGCTACACACCTTCATTCAATTTCCTGACCCTCTGTACTTCTCCTCCCCAGCCCCTCCTACACCTGATCCTGTCCCCCTTTTCCCCTCCCCTTCCTCTCTCTCTCCCAGGTCCCTCCCTCCCTTTACCTCCCATGATTATTTCGTTCCCTCTTCTAAGTAGGACTGAAGCATCCACACTTTGGTCTTCCTTCTTCTTGAGCTTCATATAGTCTGTGAGTTGTATCATGTTATTCCAAGCTTTTGGGTTAATATCCACTCAACAGTGAGTACATACCATGTGTGCTCTTTTGTGACTGGGTTACCTCACTCAGGATGATATTTTCTAGTTTTGTTATCCATTTGCCTGAAAATTTCATGAAATCATTGTTTTTAATAGTTGAGTAGACTAAACCACCCACCAAATAGTACATATGGAGCGACCCATTGGCTCCAGCTACCTATGTAGCAGAGAACTGCTGGCATCAATGGGAGGAGAGGCTCTTGGTCCTGTGGAAGCTCAGTGCCCCAGTGTAGGGAGATGCTAAGGAGGTGTGGCAGGAGTGGGCGAGTGGGTGGGGGAGCACCCTCATAGAGGCAGGAAGGGGGATGGAATAGTGGCTTGCAGAGGGGAAACCGGGAAGGGGAACAACAAAATATCCAATAAGAAAAAACCCTGAGGGGAGAGGGAGAGGAGAAAGAAGAGGGGAAGAGGTAAGAAGGTAATGTTCATGTTCTACAGGAGGTTGGTGCTCACCAGCTGGGTGATGTCAGACACTGTGGGGTACACCAAAAAGCCCTCTTCTATAGTGACAACCAGGAGAAGTCCACTCCACAAAGCCTGTGAAATAAAGAGAAGCAACCCATGTCTATGCCCTTCAGATGCTGCCCCCCAACCTGCAGTCATCGAAGGTAGCAAAACAAACATTACCACGTGAGTCACCTGCCAACAGGGTCTGGCTAGGGCTGTTCTATCTCAACCACAAATGGCTACCTATGTGCTCCAACATTCTTTCCAGACTGGACTGAACCAGAGGGCAGAAAGGCCACTAGGAAGGGCTAACTGGGAATAGGGCTGAGGAGAGGGTCTTGGCTTCTAGCCTTCCAGGTCAAGACTAGGCAGAGAGTAGAGGCAGGGATGGGAACGTTTACAAACACAGAAGGCAGAGGAAAAAGTGTGAACGTGACAAATGTTTGCTTCAGTTTTATGGTTTTCAAGAGCTCATATAGACAGAATCAAAAGAGAAGACTGAATCAAAGTTGGTGTGGTAAGATCTAAGGCTGAACTCCCTCCCACTCAGCATCTCTGAGGCAGCGGAGGACACCTCACTTTCTCTAGACCTTCATAGACCTTCAACCTCAGGGTTGCTGAGGCTTTGCCTGGTTTTATTCTCTAGGTTTGTTTGGTTTTGTTTGTTTGTTTATCTGAATAACTTTGGGGACTTCTTGTGAGGTCCTGTTAAGTGCTGAGGCAGGGACAAATGTACACAAAACCAACACAACTCAAGCAAAAGTAGACACACTCAGAAAATGGAGAAATCAACGTTAAGGCTTCCATTTCTATGTCTCTATGTGTTCTCACAGAACTGCTGCAGGCCACAGATCTGGGAGGAGAGTCACAACAGCCTCTCCCCCTCCCCACTTGCTGCTTTGCATGGACTCCCTTCCACTTAGCCCCCAGGCTCTCAGTTGGTGCTGTGGGTTTTCCAGAAGGTTTGATTTTGTAAGATCTGGGCTTTCCTTCTTAAGTTTTGTTTCTGGGCCGAGAGAGACTCATTGTGTCTGCAGAACCCTTGACATACTTCCTGGGTAAACACAGGAACCAATGAGAGTGTACAGAAAAGAAACAGGGAGGGAAGGACTCCAGAAGCAAGACTCCTAAGGACCTGCTGCTGTGTGGAGACTAAAGGAGAGCCAGCCCTTCTGCAGCTAGATTCAGGGAACTATGATGACTGCCTTTGCCCAGAGCTGCCTCTCCACTATGACTGCCACCTGATTCTGACTTTCCTGCCATTTCCAGAGAAAACCACATCCCCTGTCAGCTGGTGTTATTTAGTTGTCTCTGTGTTTATGTTCATGACCCCGCTGTCACATCTGTCTTTTTGTGGGTGATGTCTGCACTGAGAGACCACAGGTTCTCTGTAACTCTTATTGCCAGTAAACATGGGAAACCCAGATGCTTGGATCTCAGGTAAATAAAGAATGTGCTGGCCATAGAAGTAAGCCCCGAATACCGCATGTGACACATTTACAGTAGACTGTTCTCTGCTTCTCAGAAATTCTAATTGTACTGAGCTTCCTGCCTTTTTATTTTGCAGAACCCATCAACCTCATGTGTGGTAGAGACCTTCACCCAGTTCCAACTTCCAGGTTGTTCCTGACCTGGTCACCTTCTTGTAGAATACGTCCCGTCTGCTAAAGTAAGCTTAGACATGCTGAAGTGACCAATGCCTCAACCTCATAGTGGCATCCTCTGGGCTGGGGCCTTCCTATCATGGACCATACCAGGTAGAAGACCAAGAGCCAAGCCAGCAGTAGAGGGAAGCCTGTCCCTCCAGGACATGCATATGTATGCTTCCTGGCATTATAAAGTCAACCTATTCCTCCAATTAAGAACTTGAGGAAGAAATAGCTATATATTTCCCTGGGATAATAGAACAGGGCTGAGGATTTAACTCGATGGTAATGAAAGTCCTGGGTGCAAGCTGAGTATCAGGCTGTTGTAGGTCCAGTGCCTCATGAGGTCATTGCCACATTCCTCTAGGCTGGATCCTGAGGGAGGCATTGCCATCCTCCTACAGACTGCCCAGAGTAGAGGAGCTAGACTATAATAACATGCTAAGACAGTTAGTTACAGAGGATCTCAACATCTTAAAATTTTTATTCGCATTTCACACGAAGTAACAGGCAAAATGGTAAGGGGAGGGGACCCTTTGCTTCATACAGTCACCGGGAGACTTTTTACCATCTTGTAGCAGCTCCATCCAGGACAAGTGATGTCCTAATATGGTTTCTGCTTGTTGAGGCTTGGTCTGTTGCTATGTATTGTACTGCTAAGTGCCGGCCCCGAGACCTGGTTGCCTCAGTGACAAGAAAGTTTGCACATAGACCCTGGTGAAGCTAAGCAACCTGGCCCTCAAGTTAGTTGTGACTGGTGAATAAAGATGTCTACAGTCTATAGCTGGGCAGAATTTAAATAGGCCTTGGAGTTCCTGGCCTGGAAGTCAGAAGAGACCATGAAGCAGGGGAGAAAAAGGTGGAGAGAGGAGAAAGATGCCATGGGTTAGGAGTCAAGAAAGCATGGCCCTGAGGAATGGCCAATTGGAGTTAAGAGCAGCCCAGATGAAACCTAATAATAACTCAGGGTTATCAATAGGAAATAGATTTTAATATCATAGCATAGAGGGTAGATATCTGCCCAACATTAGTGCTGATAAAGTCTTATTATAAATATAATGGTCATGTGTATCTTTTATCCAGAAACTAAGTTGTCAAAGGCAGGGTAGAAACCCCAGATTGAGATTAAAAATTTTCTACATCTGTTGCTGTAATAAACACCACAACCAAAAGCAACTAGGGGAGAAAAAAGACTTGTTTCATCTTCTACTTTCAGGGTACAGTCCATCTTGGAAGGGAAGTCAGGACAGGAGTTCGGGGGGGGGGGGCTGGAGGCAAGAACTGAAGCAGAGGCCTAGGAGGAGAAGGGGGTACTTCTGACTGGCTTGCTCCTCACAGCTTGCACAGCTGGCTTTCACATGCAACCCAAGGAGGGTACCACCTGAAAGAAAATGTCACAAAGAATATTTGTAGATCGTAATGTCTCAGAGAAACTGCAAAGAAAAGTGGCTATGGGATGTGGGCTCATTTTGCTGGACCTGGATCCCATTTGCCAGTCTGGAAACCCTAGCAACATAGACAATGAGCCCCCCTGGAAATTACAGCCAGAGGGAATCACTAGTGAGATCTTGCCACTCTGAATGTTCCATATCCCTGGAAACAGCTCAGTTTGGGAGCTGCTGTTCACTCCATTATATATCAAAACTCTCTCCTCAGACAACTGTAATTTCACCTTAGATGGTCACCTCAGTAAACTCTCCATGGAGATATGCACTGACTGCAAGGAGAAGCCAAGCCTGAGTCTAAGAACAGCCTAGATGGAAACAGTCCATGAGAAGTAGGTGCAGTGGCTCATGCCTGTAACTCCAGCATTTAGGAGGCTGAGC
This sequence comes from Rhynchomys soricoides, assembly GCA_019843965.1. NCBI lineage: Eukaryota > Metazoa > Chordata > Mammalia > Rodentia > Muridae > Rhynchomys > Rhynchomys soricoides. Next base: position 1,182,085 of record JADRCH010000057.1, read on the forward strand.
AGGGGATTAGCTGCAATGAGTTTGAGGCTAGCCTGGGCTACAGAGTGATTTTGAGGCTAATGAGTTACAGAGTAAGACCATGTCAAAAAGAAAAGAAAGGAGAGAGAGAGAGAGAGAGAGAGAGAGAGAGAGAGAGAATAAATAGTCCACAGATAGCCCACAGAATAAAACATCCCCACAGGAAGGGACTCAGGCAGGCTCCTGGATGAAGGGTGGCTTGCTGACTGAAGCAGTTCTCTAGTGGATTGGTGGGAGAAGAGAGTGTGCTAATCTGGCCTTGTCTTGGAGGAATCCCTCTCCCCCAGTGTTGCAATCAGTTACAGGAGGTTTTCCCACTGAAATTAGAGCTCCAATCATATACTTGTAGATACGATAACAACTATGCCTGCCTCAAGTCAAATGCCGTCAAGGTGGGTAGCGCCATCTTGAATGTGCACTGTTCTTAAAACACATGAATACAGATGAGCTCATAGACACAGACCTTTGCCTCTTGCCTGTTGCATGTTGTTGGTTTTGGCTCGTGCCCCATTGGTGAGTTGGATTTGGTGTAGACTTTGTCCTAAACACACCCCATCATCCTTCCGTTCAAGTCCACAAAGTTCCCAGCCAGGTTCTCAGGGTCCACCTGGAAGTTGCCTTTCAGTGCCTAAGTCACACGGTCCCCCTGACCCTCTGATTCTGCTATCCACTACCACACTAAGACTGGATTCATCCTTCTCTACCTGCTTACACAGCCTTCTATCCCTCCTGTGAGCCTGACATAGTCCTAAGCCAAGATCAGCTCTTGATTTCTGGACCTGTGGTGGCTTTTCTTCAATTCTTCTCATTGCAGACGGCAGTTTCCGTACAATTCAGTCAGAAGTCAGTTCTTTTATAAGTATCTGGGGTACATATATTCGGCACCCTTCAACCTTTAATTTGTGTAACTAGGCCTCAGGGGTGAAAGGAGTGCCCTTAAGGCCAATGTGTCCCCAAGTAGTATCCAGCTTAATGTCTCAATGGGCAGGTGTCCAAACAAAATTACTACAGACTCTTAAGTTTGAAAATAATACTAAAATATTACTTGAAGGAAAAGTAACAGCATGAATGTACACACCCCACTATGTCCCACTCAGAACTCCTACTCCTGTTAAAAAGAAAAAACGACCCTCAGCCTAAGGCTCAGGGATCATTGTGGAAGAGGGGCAGAAAGATGGCAGGTGTCACAGGAGTCGGGAGTTTGCTGTAAGATTGTGTCTCCTAGAAATGTCAAAAGGTACACCCATGAAGTCTCACCAACATGGCTGCCTAGCTATGACCTGATCAAGGATAACACACATAAACCTGCAAATGTGCACAGGAGAAAACTCATGAGGCCTCAGCCCTAGACAGAGAACTATAGGCAGCTAAGTAAAGCTGAAGAGAAACAGCCTTCCCCAGGGAAGAGCATGCCAGTTGTTATCCAACACTAAATGGTCAGCACTGAAAACATACAAGTAACATTATGTGAACAGAGCAGGTTGTGTTTATGTATTTAGTAATATATGTATATGACTATGTGTGCATTACTAAATATAAACACAACCTACTTGCATGCATTTGTATACATATATATTAAAGAAAGAGAGGTTTGTGAATTTGGAAGAGAGCAAAAGGAAGACATAGGAGGGTTTGGAAGGAGGAAAGGGGAGGTGAAAACATTGTAATTATAGTCTCAAAAATTTTTTTAAATATTTTTTAAAATGAAGAATTGGAATCTGAGAAAGTTCTGGATGGGCTAACCCTTCATCAGTGGAGTTCTGGGCCTTGTAACCTTGGGTCAAATGCCAACTTCCTGCTCTAGCTGACATCACTAGGGCACAGGAAAGGGAAGACCAGGACTCAGAGTGATGCTATTGTGACATGAGGAACTGAAATATTTGAGGGACCAGGATGGGAGTCTAGGTTTTAATCACTGGAGACCAGCATTTAGGACCTTGGTAGTGATGAAATATGTGGGTCTGCAGATGACAGGGCACAGGAGAGTCTGCAGATGATAGGGCACGGGTGGGCCTGCAAGGGAAGAGGGCACAGGTGGGTCTTCAGGAGAGGAGAGCACAGGTGGGTCTGCAGGAGAGGGGGGCACAGGTGGGTCTGCAGGAGAGAAGGGCACAGGTGGGTCTACAGGTGATAGTGCACAGATGGGTTTACAGGTGATACGGCACAGGTGAGTCTGCAGGTGATAGGACACAGGTGGGTCTGCAGGAGAGGAAATCACAGGTGGGTTTGCAGGGGAGGAGGGCACAGGTAGGTCTGCAGGAAAGGAGGGCACAGGTGGGTCTGCAGTGGAGGAGGGCACAGGTGGGTCTTCAGGAGAGGTGGGCACAGGTGGGTATGCAGGTGACAGGGCACAGGTGGGTATGCAGGTGACAGGGCACAGGTGGGTCTGCAAAGGAGGCAGGTACAATGACCAATGGTCATAGGTTCTCAGGAAGCATGTACTGTATTCATGTATTAGGAATGGCATTGACAGATCGATCGTGGTAAGCAGGTCTGTCAGCCATTGCCTGTCTCTAAGATGCCAGTTGTAACATGTCCTCTAAAAGTGTGAGTTTATCTCAGCTCCTGGCCAGTGAGTGCCAAGTAGTACACTCAAGCAAATGTGGTCTGGGATGTTTAAGTCTACTGTGCAGGGCATAGTGCCCCAAAGATAGACAGAAGTCTTGAGGAAATGCCTCTGTCCTACCAGTGAAGCCTCTCTGCATGGCCAGTCCACTGTGTCTCAGGGCTCTCTGTGTGGGTCTTTGACAAGGTGTTATCCTGATGATGTTCCAGGTGCCTGGAGCTGGATCTACACCCTCCCAATCCATCCAAGCATGCACAGCTCCTCTACTATCAAGTCCGGTCATCTCCTTGATCTGAACTTTTCTTCTAGTTCATCACCTGTCAACAGACACTTCTGACTTTTAACCCAGAAACATGAAAACATTCATTCACTCAACAAATATTTATTGAGCACCCACCCAGTGCCAGGAAACATCACGTATTGTTCAGAAGAAGACTACTGCCCCATACCAAATAGTTCATCAATTTTGCAACTGATGTGACTAACTTCTTCAGCTGTCCAAGAACCACCATCTTCTATGGTTCCAGAAATAACAATTCTGAGAATCCTAAAGCTAGATGCTCACACGCAAGCTCATCTTAGCTGTCCAATCATTTCTCCACACTGACCAAAGCCTCTTCAGCCCCCAAGCAAAGCAGGAGTGCATGCACTTCCTCCATTCCTTGGAGAACAAGACGCACAGCTCTTGAGCAAAAAAACAAAAAACTTTACTGGAAATGTGTTGCAGTCAACAAAGATGTAAAGGAGTTGGAGATCTGAAGACCGCTTTGACATCAGACATGGAGATGCAGAGTTTGGAGTTTGCCCAGCTGGTTTTCCTGTCTTCCTTTGGGGATTATAATTAAGTGACTGGATGAATCTCAGAAGAGACTTTGAACTTTGGACTTTTAACATTGTCGAGACTGCTATAGACTATGGGCACTTTTGAAGTTGGAGTAAATGTATTTTTCATTATGCTATGTTTAGGTATGGCCCCCATAGACTCATATGTTTGAACAAGCTTATGGAGGCCAGGGAGTGGAATGTTATGGCTTGTATATGCTCAGCTCAGGGAGTGGCACTATTAGAAGCTGTGGCCCTGTTGGAGTAGGTGTGGCCTTGTTGAAGTGGGTGTGTCACTGTGGGTATGGGCTTTAAGACCCTCATCCTAACTGTCTGGAAGCCAGTTTTCTGCTAGCATCAGATGAAGATGTAGAACTCTCAGTTTCTCCTGCACCATACCTGCTGGATGCTGCCATGCTCCTTCCTTGATGATAATGGACTGAACCTCTGAACCTATAAGCCAGCCCCAATTAAATGTTGTCCTTTACAAGACTTTCCTTCATCATGGTGTCTGTACACAGCAGTAAAACCCTAACTAAGACAGAAAAGAAGAATTAAATCTTCCCCAGGAATGAGTCCTCAATTGGTTATCCAATACCAAGTGGTCAACCCTAAAATCATGCACATACAGGTTCTATTTTTGGTTTTTGGTCTTTGTTTTGTTTGTTTGTTTGTTTGTTTTCAAGACAAGGTTTCACTGTGTAGCCCTGTGTAGTCCTGGCAGTCCTGGAATTCATTCTGTTGACCCAGCTGACCTTGAACTCACAGAGATCTGCCTGTCTCTGCCTTCTAAGTGCTGGGATTAAAGGTGCACACCACCACTGCCTAACTAGCAGGTTTAATTTCTTCATCTATTCATTTGTATGTGTAACAATAATAATCTAAAAAGAAACCAAAAAAACAAAAACAGGTGTCCAAGAATTTGAGAGGGATCGAGGAAGGCATGGGAGGTACTGGAAGGATAAAGGGTGGGATAAGTGATGTAATTATATTTTAATTAGAAATAAAATAAGTTATGAAAAACTTCCCCTTTGTGTGTGTTCAGCTAAAGACACTTGTGTTGCTTTTCTCATTGCTATTATTAAAAAAATAACCTCACAGAACAACTTGAAAGGTTTTTCTGGCTTGTAATTTGAAGAACTACTGTCCATCATAGTGAGGCAGACAGGTCAGCAGGGGCAGGAGGCAGCTGGTCATGTTGCCTCTGCATTCAGGAAGTAGACAGTAGACAAGTAGGTGAAAACTATAAAACCTTCACCCTCAGAGAGGCTCTCTTCTTCCACTGAGCCAGTATGGGGCATTTCACATCCCAGCCACAACAATGCCTGTTAGACACCTAAAATGAGAGTGACACCTGCCAAAGTCATATGTGTCTGGGGTTATTTAATGCAAATTAGAAAAAGTAAAATTAATTGATTTGGCCACATGCCAAGTGTTTGATAACTATAGATAGCTAATGGCAATATTACCAGACAGCACAGATGTGAAACCACTGTGGCTGAAGACACTGCTGTATGGAACACCAAGTGAGCAGTAAAAACCAGCCAACATCCACACTGTGCACAGGTCTGGGAACACACTAAAGTCACCCAGGTATTCAGCCAGTTCCTCTGCAGAAAGCTGAGATGATCACTGATTATGAAGGGAAGATGGGGGGAGGAACCACTAACGTGAGGCAAGGTACAGAGAGGGAAGTGGGGAGAACAGCACTGCCCTGAGTCCTTCCAACATGAAGGGCACTGATTTTAAATCTCAGCCACATGCTAAAACCACCTGTAAAGCTTTAAACATTGCTGATGTTAGGGATTCCCCAGAGAGATTTCTGCTTTAATGGGTCTGAGGTGCAGCCTGCTCTTGGGAGTTTTGGATGCCCCTTAGTGAGGATAAAGTGAGAGGAAAGGATCTAACTGGAGGAGACCAGAGAAGGTAATGGAGGAGGAAAAAGACAAATATCAAAAATTTCCTCTTATCTGGAGAACCTATATTTAACCGTACAACCATGAATGTATAAACATACAGGGCATAGAAGAGGAGGGAAGTGTCTTAGTTGGGGTTTTACTGCTGTAAACAGATACCATGACCAAGGCAACTCTTATAAGGACTGCATTTAATTGAGGCTGGCTTATAGGTTCAGAGGTTCAGTCCATTATCATCAAGGCAGGAGCATGGCAGCATCCAGGTGCAGGAGGAGCTAAGAATTCTACATCTTGTTCCAAAAGCAAACAGGAGAAGACTGGCTTCCAGGTAGCTAGGATGATGGTCTTAAAGCCCATGCCTATAGTGACAGACTTCTTCCAATAAGGCCACACCTACTCCAACAAGGCCACACCTCCTAATAGTGCCATTCCCTGGGCCAAGCATATTCAAACCCCCACAAGGGCTGTCTGGGGAGAGGAAGGGCCAACAAGAGGGGGAGAGGAAGAGAGAGGACAGTGTCAAGGGTAAGTGTGAGGAAAATCCAATGATATACATGTCTAAAAAATGTCACAATAAAGTTTGCTATTTTTCACACTAAAAAATTATCATAATTCAGTTTTTAAAAATGTTAGAAGCTGAAGATAATTCATCAGTTAAGAACTCTCAAGGCTCTTGCAGAGGGCCTGAGTTTAGTGCCTAGCACCTACCTCAGGCAGCAGCAGCAGCTCACAATCACTTGTAACTCTAGCTCCAGGGAATCTGCACCTTCTTCTGGCCCCTTCAGGCACCTCACTCAAACACATAACCCACACACAAACACATGCACATAATTTTAAATTTTTAAAGTAGCTTTTATAGAGCTTTGTAATTGATAGTGATTCTAATGTATTTACAAAGTTAATGACCAGTGGCTGACAAGGAAAAGAAACAAAACCTGGAGAAAAGGAATGGATGCAGGAAGACAGAAAATAGGTAGAGCCCTAGGAGGAATAAACAAATTGATGCTGAGTGATGAAGTCTCGCCCAGTGTTGGTGGAATGGAAGTCGGATATACTGGGTCCAGTGGTCACACACTGGCAGTACACTTCCAGTTATGAAGAGGGCACAATGTGCAGTCAGAGGCAGAGTTTGGATTTTGCAGGGGTTTTATTGGTTTGTCTTTGTTTTGCAGTGCGGACGATTGAGTCCAGAGCTTCACTCACAATAAACACACAAGCACATGCCACCGAGCTACATACACTCCAGCCACACAGATGACTTCTTAATATTAGAGCATCTACGTACTGGTGTAATGCTGTCATAGAGAGAAAATAGCAATTCTAGGATCCATAGTTTATATGTTTTTCTTACTGTTGAACCCAACTTTGATTGGATTTTCCTAATTGTGGACCAAAGCAGCCTAACTCATTCAAGGACTCCCAACCCCAAGCAAACAGGCAAAGCTGAGGAGCAGGGGCAGAGCTATGCAGTCCAGAGAATCTGCAGCTCCATGTCATCATTCCAGAAGGTCAGCTAGAGAAAAGGCTGGACACACGGGTTCTGATGCAACTGATTTCACGGCCCAGAGATGAAGTAGCTTCTGTTAGGTTCTTAGAATTTTACAAAGTCATTATATAATGGAAAAGGAAAAGATGTGGCCAGTTTGGGAAGATGGGAGAAGGGGGTGTTTTTACAGAATAGTAAAAATGAATAGTTGTTGTGGATTTGGTTAATGTTTCTTTTGCAGGTTTTCAAAATTGTATGAGAATTTCCTATGTAAGGTATTAAGAGTCCCTGTCCCCAGCTGGTTTTGATTGGCAAATAAAGTTGCCAGTGGCTAATGGTTGAGCAGAAAGATGGAGGCAGGATTTTAGGATTTGTGGGTAAGGGGACCAAGAAAGAAGAGAACAGCCATATCAGGGAAGTAGAAGGATTAGGCTTGAGAGCTGTAGAAGGGAAGGCGTATGATCGTGTAAGAGTTGGGGAAGAGTGGCCCCAGGTCCCCCCCTCAATTGGGTCTAGGATAGCAAAGATGGAATATAGATTTTTAGTAAATAATAATTCAGGAATATTGGAAGGGAGAGTGTGTTAGCAATGTGGAAGTTTGGGAGTGGCCCAGCTATTGAGCTGATAAAGGCATATTAAATATAAGGATCTCTCTCTCTCTCTCTCTCTCTCTCTCTCTCTCTCTCTCTCTCTGTGTGTGTGTGTGTGTGTGTGTGTGTGTGTGTGTGTGTTTCATTCGATAATCCAGAGCATTGGGGTGACTAGCGAGGAACTCTCACAGCCACTGCCAGGGAAGTAGAGAGGATTATTCAACTACAGCTACAAGTAGCTTCAGGACATAATAAATTATGTCTAAATACCTGGTTAGGGTGTATAGCTTTTCTGGGTTCTAAAATACATGAATAATCCCAGCATTTGGGAAGTGGAACCAGAGGATCAGGAGTTCAGGCTACCCTCAGGTATGTAAGGAGTTCAAGGCTAGTCCAGGATACAGAAGACACTGTCTTTAAAAAAAAAAAATGAAAAACAAAAATGGATTCGTGGTCTGAAGTTTAACAAGAAAGCAGCCTGGTTTTGGGAGGTGGTGAACTACTCAAATGCAAGTTCACTCAGCAGGTGCTGAATTTCCAGCCCTGTGTATATCCCCCAAGGTGGATATACAGGCAAGTGAATGAGTGTCAGGTGCAATGAGGAAGCACTCAGAGGAAGGCTGACCTGTCTGAGACAGGTTCCCCTCAGTCATTTTTCTGGTCAGTCCTCAATAGGCCTGAAATTGACATTTTTTCCTCCATCTTGCTGCTTGGGTTCTGCTCTATCATCCCACAGCAAATGGCCACAGATTCAGCAGTTTCAGACTCTGATGTGTTGGCTCTCACTCCTGTGGGACAGAAGTTTGACCACAGCAGCCCAGGTCTCACAGAGATGATGCCCAGGTGCTATACTGAGTCTCCATTGGAACAAAGGGTCTTCTGTCGTGCTCTTGTTCCTTGCTAGCTGAAGCTGGGGTCACACTGCTCTTCCATCTGCAGAGCTATAGGGAAGAAGCCCATCACTCAGGAACCTTTTCAGCCTTTGATTCTCTTCTTCAGGAAGGCACGATGCCACTGAGGGACCCACTTGATGAATCTGGTCCATCTGGGTGACATCTTTTCCCAGAAACCAGTTTTGCCATATGACAGTCAGATTTTGAGAGACTGCTCAGGAGTTAAGAGCACTTACTGCTCTTGAAGAGAATCCAAATTGGGTTCCCAGCACAAACTTGATGGCTCATAACCACCGGTAATTCCAGTTCTAGGGGGGCTGACACTGTCTTCTGAGGGAACTGTATGCACATGGAACACAGGCACAAAAGCAAAATAACCATACACATAAAATAAAAATAAATAAATCCTTAAGAGAGGCTCCAGGTTGAGTCCTGAGAAAGACTGACAGATACAACCGATGGACAGGAACCACGACCTGCAGGCCTGGGGAGAAAATAGGAGACTGTGCAGCACGGAAGCCATGGAGACCGAGTTTCTAGGATAAAAGAGCACCCCACATTTCCTGTGCGTAACACATGACACACATAGGTGACTCTGCACATGACTTGCCCACAATTTCTACCACATTTCCTGGAATTTCCAAAACCCTGTCTCTGCACTGTAGCTACTCTTGCCTAACTGCTCTTGACTAGTCAATTGGCTACACAAGACTTCCCCAACCTTCCCCTCTTCATTTGTAGTCCTTTCAAGGTATCTCCCAGCCTCAAGTACTACAGTCTCCCTCCAGAGTCACCTAATAAGTCCCTGTCCAACCTTTGACAACCTAACCTGCTCAGGGATCATTCATTCTTATGCCTTCTCTGACTACTACTGAAGTGATCTCCTCTCCATCTGTGTCTTCCTGACACAAATTGCTGCATTATGATATCCAGGGCATATGTGCTTGTGTGCACAGTGCATGTGTGCTTGTGTGTATGTCTTTGTTCTCTACTGGACTGTGAGTTTTTGGAGGGTAAGAACAGTCTGCTTTCTGCTTTCTGTAACTATGCATAAGGAAGTATTGGATATGTGAGTGGCTTCAGTGAATGTTTTTGGAAGTTACCTAAATGTCACTCAAGAAGTGAAAGTGTGTTGGGCTTGGATATAGGATTGTGGGACCTGCAAGCCTGCATCAGGAGGCAAAGACTCCTAAAAGGTACTAATGTGTAGATTGTTTCAGAACCCTTGTAGCAAGCCCTCCATCTCTTTCAGCCCTCACCACATTCCTCTTAACAGGCATTCTCTTCACTCTCACTTCACAGACCAGAAAATAGAAGCCACTGAAGCTTAGTCCAAGGTCAGACTCCAGTGAGGGGCTTGAATAAACCCAAGTCTGCTCAGCCCCAGATCCCCATACTCTGACATCTAACTCCCACTGAAGCTTAGGGAAGTTGTTCAGACTTGTAAAGCTTCCTATTGCAGGCTCCTATTCAAAAGTGAATCCTGGCAGCACAAGTCAGGTGATCTTGAACAGTATGGGGGTCCTAGAACAGCCTGCCTACTCTCACAGCCAGTGTCTCTGTTTGACTCAAACCATGAGGAACTGAAGCTCAATGCCTTAACATCCCCAGTCAATAGTCCCATGGGCAGGCTGGAGGGGTGCCCCAGAGCAAGCCAGTGAATTGGATGCCAGACAGTTGGCTGGGGTGGAAGTGAAAGGTGAGGAGGCCAGAGTTGAGGGAGTTAAGGAAAATTGCCAGCTCTTGGGCAATTCCATTCCCAAGGCTCTAAGCCAAGGACGAGCCACCGAGCCTAAAATAACCTCCCAAGAGGGTCTAACAGGTCATTTTGCAATCTATTCCAGCACTGGCTTTTAGGTCAATGTAATTAATATTGATTGTGCCCCTGTTATAGGTTAGCAGCATTAAAAAAAAAAAATACAAAGGTTTGGTCCTATTTACAGAGAGGAGGCAAACTGACAAAAAATAAAACAATGAGAGCACTGTATAAGCTGGTGTGTGTTCTAGTGCCAAGCTCTGCAACTGAGCCACTCAGGCAACTGAGATTTCACAGAAAAGGCAGAGCATGGTGTGCTGGCAAGGGAAGTGCTGGCTTCTGGGAGCTCAAGAAGGAAGGTAGAATAGAAAGACCCCAGATTTTCAAGAAGAAAGCACTCTGAGCAAAATGACAGGAAGAGGTGGCAGGCACTGACTGCAGCAGCACAAAGAATGGACTGTATCTTGGCCTGGGCAAAATCTTCTCTGGGAAGCATAGGGTATTGTGGGAGAAGAACAAGAGGCGAGGTTAGACCAGCAGAAAGACCACACCAAAGAGGTCCTAAATACCAAGAATACCAGGTATATACAAAGTCAGTGTGCAGAGTCCAGGAGTTCACTATCACATCACGCTTTTATCAGGCAACTAACAATTTTTTAAAAAATAAGTGTTTGGGAGGATTATTTATTTGGGTGGTAGGTCACATTTGAGGTGCATTAGTTGGCAAATGCTATCATTACTCAAACCCAAATGCTTTCGTGAGTATTGAGCAAACATGTGACTGTGTGTGAACTTAATGAATATAAGGCCTTCCCTTCTTAACTTCATAGTCCACTGAAAAGACTATTCATTAAGCTTACACTTACCTACTAAGGACCTACTGTGTGCCAAGAGTTGTGCTAAGCACTGGGGACTTATAGAAAAGTGAAGCAAAGTTTCTGCCTCCAGTGGGATTGAAAGACTAAGATGATAATTCTGTCAACCCAACTGGCAAAGGCACCGAGAGTGTCTCATGAGATGATGTGCCTGAGGAAGGCTTCACCAAGGAACTGACACAGTAGACAAAGCCAAGGAAGCAACTGAAGGAGGTGGGACTGGTGGGAATATGAATTCTGAGAAAGGGCTGGGTTTGGTAGAGTGCATGAAGGTGAGATGTGTTCATCGGAGCAAGCATGCTAAGTAATGACTGCAGGGAATGCACACACAAATATCCATACTCCACAACTCTAGCCCAAAAACACAGAGGAGATGAAGGTCAGAGGTATACACTTAAAAATTGCCCATCTGGGGCTGTGGATCAGTAGCAAGACACATATTCAGCCAAGTTAGGAACCTGGGTTCGATCTCAGTACAGCAGAACAAGTCCTGAATTATCCATAAGGCTTGAGTGCCAGGAAGTCCTTTCTCTAAAACTAACTGATATGAAATCATGGTGACTCAAGGGGGACTGAAGAGATAGCCTAGTGGGTAGAGTGCTAGATTTGTAAGCATGAGGACTCGAAATTGACCCTAGACAAGAAGGAAGAGGAGGAGAAAGAAGAGAAAGAAGAGGAAAAGGAAGAAGAGGGAGAGGAGGAGGAAGAGAATGAAGAGGAGGAGGAGGAGGAGGAAGAAGAAGAAGAGGAGGAGGAGGAAGCTGCCAGGCATGGTAGTACACACTCATGATCCTCGCTCTGGGGAGGCAGAGACAGGTGGCTCTCTGGAGCTTACTGGCTAACCTGTCTGGTAGAATTGGTGACTTCTAGGCTTAATAAGAGACCAGCACCCTGAGGAATGACACCCAAGGTTGACCTCTGACCTCCACACACATGTAAACATTCCCCCAACACACACATGCACACAAAGGGATGGGATGGCTGAGACTGAAAGACTACAGAGGTTTTTTTTTAAGTTGGGTGAATACAAAAGTAGTTCTGCCCTATGTGCACTGACAATCCCTTTCCTCCAGGTTTCTAGAATCCCAGGGCAGACAGGGATTTTGTGCTGGTAGCAAGCAGACAGGAAATAGTGACAGAGACAACAGTAATAATCAGAACACAGCAGGGCGCCTGCCTGCCTGCCCCGACCGCCCAGGCTTGGGAGACTGTGGTCCCTGACTCACTTGCAAGGCACAGCCCTTGCTCCCTGGCTCACCCTTGGATGACAAGCTGCCCTTTGTGGGTTTTCTCTCACTATATGCTACTGATGTTTCAAAGTGTTAAGAAAGGGGTTTGAGAACCAAACCAGATAAACTGTAAACTGCCTCTTCCAGCATCGCTAGGAAGGCTGAGAATTGAGGAGACTGTAAGGATTGAGTGATGCCTAGGACTCTAGGTGTTGGGGACACTAGAGCAGTGAGGTAGGAGTAGATGAGTGGGTAGAGGAGCACCCTCTTAGAGGCAAAGAGGAGGGGGTAGGGGAGATGGGATGAGGGTGTTGTGGAGGGGTAATCGGGAAGGGGGATATCATTTGAAATGTAAACAAATAAAATGATGAATAAAAATTTCTTTTAAAAAGAATGCAATGCTTAAAGAAGTGATTAGGGTTAAATACATTTATAAATAAAGGAGTAACAGAAACGCACATATGCACTCACACTCCCAATCCTGTTATATGACACTTTTTTTGTAACTTTTTTAAAAAGAATTACTTATTTATTTTATGTCTATGAGTGCACTGTAGCTATCTTCAGACACACCAGAAGAGGGAATCAGATCCCATTACAGATGGTTGTGAGCCACCATGTGGATGCTGGGAATTTAACCTAGGACCTCTGGAAGAGCAGTCAGTGCTCTTAACCACTGAGCCATCTCTCCAGCCCCTATATGACACCTTTTGTTTTGTCCATAATCTACCACCAAAAAAGTCCAGATGAGGTCCCCAACCTTGGACCTCTGGAACCATGAGCCAGATAAACCCCTTAACTTTATAATTTATCCACCCTGGGACGCTACATATTAAACTCAGAAAGGGGGTTAGATGTCTGTTCTGCTCAGCTCTGTCTCAACTCTAACACAAGAAGTCTTCATCAGCCCTCAGCCAAGTAGAGGGTTGGTCACCTTATTTCTTGGTTTCACCTTCATAACTGTAACCTGTGTTGGACACAAATACAACACAGACCTGTACTTCTAAAAGTAGGCTCAGGCCAGTCTAGGTATATGTTTCATTCCCAAGCCCTCACACCCCCACCCCCACCCCACCCCACTGCAGCCTCCTCTCCTCCCATTCAGAAGCTAAGGGGTCTTTCTCCAGCAGACAGAGTTGTACTGACCTTCTGCTTCAGCTCCCTGATACTCCCTCAACAGGCACTACCAAATCCACCAGTGACCTCAACCCTTATCATTTGCTGCCTAGCAACTGACAGCAAGCTAGTAGGGTCAGGGGTCAAGGTCAGGTTCTTTTAGAGGGGAAGACAGATGTTCACCTCTTGCAGCCCTGGGAAAGAGGAACCCCAGGTGAATTATGACGGAGGTCTATGTTATAGGAACACAGGAAATACTTGCTGCCCAGTCAGTTTTGGAGTTTTGGGTCAGAAACTGGGTTGACTCACCTTCTGAGGGGAAACCAAGTGGGTGCCCTCCTATCAAAGACACACATCATCCTCTTTCCCAGGAGCCACTGTGTCTGGAACCCTCATGGTTGTGGTAAAAGTTCCATGGTTACTGCTGCCAGCTACTAGGAGTGCTCCAAAACTATCAGGAAGATTTAAGAACAATGCCAAAACTGAAGTTAGCCTTGGCTTGGACCCATCCTACAGAACATTCCAGATTGACAAGGTTAAAAGAATAAAGCCAAGTCAGGATCCTGCAAGAATAATCCCCATTTGGCCTGTGGTTACCTTGATCGCTAATGTATCAGCTAAAGTGTGAACTTTAAACCTGAAACGTTCATGGCTTTGGCCGATTCCCACCTTTGACAGGTTCTTACCTGAAGGACTAGTAGCAGACCAAGGGGTGGTCAGTCAGCACCTTCTGAGTCTGGCAGTGACTTTGGACCCCTGAGATTGGCATCTTTCCCTTCTGGCTCTGGGCTCTAACAGGGAAGGCTGAGCAGGCTGTTGCAAGATTGCATCAGTGACCTTTGCAATTTTCTGGCCAGTTGGTTCCCCTTCCTCCCCACCCCACCTCCTGCCCCAAGCCCTTTGGCCTACCTCTTTCCCTGCTTTGTTAACTCAGATACACCAACAGCCACAGCTAAATCATAGCCAGCCTCCCACCCAGGGGATCATATTTAATCCTAATCTAACCAGCTTCCCAAGAGTGTCCTCTGTCCTGGATCCCCACTCTAGTCATCTACAGCACACTCTCCCAAACCTGGGCAGGGTGGCATGGGACCATTGTAAGTGGGTGAAATACTTTCATTATAGACAAATTTTTACCACAGGCCTTCTTTAAGGCTCACCGCCAACTTCACCTCTCAAGTGAATGTAGAAGAGAGGGAAATGTGTGTGTGTGTGTGTGTGTGTGTGTACTCTGTACAAATATACATGACCCACACAGCCTAACACATACTAGGCAAGCACTCCGCCACTAAACCACATCTATAACCCTCTTTATTTTGATTTCTGATACAAAATTTCAGTAAATTATTCAGGTTATGCTCAAATTTACCATCCCCCCTGCCTCTTGTTGGGATTACAGGCCTGAGCTTTGGGTTTAATGGCTGTTCCCTGTTATGGAAGCACCTTAAAGAGACTAATTCATCCTCTCTCTCTCTCTCTCTCTCTCTCTCTCTCTCTCTCTCTCTCTCTCTCACACACACACCTCTCTATGCATTAGAAGGAACCCTCAATGGAAAGCTTTCTATTAAGTGACTAGCAATGTTCCCCGTTGTTCCTGTGTCTTGGTAAAACCTACCAGCCAAGAAAGCAGCACTCTGGAAGAACATTCTACTCCCTGGAGGTGTGTTTTTTCCAATCTGGTTTGCCTGCTCACTGCCGGGTCCCTCCTTTGCCTTCCCTCCCATCCACACCCTCCCTGTCAGGTGAGAAGATGACCTTTCTGAATGAAAACGAACCCCAGATTTCCTCATTAAGGTCTTTTTTGAGCTTCTCCTGGACTACAGAGGAGCTTGGGCCAGGGGAACAGGTTAACAGACTAGATTAGAAAGTGTGTCCTGTCAGGGAAGCATGCCACACCATCTCCTGGTGAGCTCCTCTTTGGCTGAACACTATAGTGGTGCCTTGAGCTCTCAACTTTTGCAGCACCAGCGGTCTAGGGTCTCAGGGCGCACACAGCAGGGGCGTGCACTACTCGTGGTCACCTCCCCGGTCCCCAGCCGAGCCCCTCCCGATCTTCCTCCTCCTCCCCCCACCCCCGCCCCCACTCCTTTTTCTGCAGTCAGGGCTCAGGCCAACGAGCCAGGAGGCGGATCCCGAGCAAAAGATATAAGGGCTCTGTTCACCGAGCGCTGCAGCTGCGGCGTGTCCCTCCCAAAGAGCGGCGGCTGAGGAAAGCAGGACGCCAAGGCCAGTCTGACGCACGGACGGACGCCTGACCTCCACTAGCAAGTGCTGCCTCTCTTCCCAGTGCACCCTAGGTGAGCCTCCAGGCCCGGGAACAGAGGGTGGGCGAGAGATCACAGATCCCCTCCCCAGCTGCCTTCTCCCCTGGGCTCGGAGTTCCCCCTAGGCTGCAGCAGATTTCCTCTCTGGGCTTAGGGTCCCTGCTCTGCTTCTGTTCCCCACCGGAAGGCTCAAGCCCTTTCCTCTCTGCTACCTCTGCAGGCCCAGCCACCCACAGCCCAAAGCTCAGATGGAAAGTGTACAGGAGCTGATCCCTCTGGCCAAGGAGATGATGGCGCAGAAACCCCGAGGGAAGCTGGTGAAGCTGTACGTGCTGGGCAGTGTGCTGGCGCTCTTCGGTGTGGTGCTCGGCCTAGTTGAGACGGTGTGCAGCCCGTTCACAGCCGCCAGCCGTCTGCGCGACCAGGAGGCTGCAGTGGCGGAGTTGCGGGACGCTTGTGAGCAGCAGTCTCTCCACAAGCAGGCCCTGCTGGCAGGAGGCAAGGCACAAGAGGCGACCCTGTGCAGCCGAGCCCTGTCCCTCAGGCAGCACGCCTCTTAAGGCGGGTGACTGGCAGAGAAGAGAGCGAGACACAGAGAGATCATGACCCAGGTGTGCGAGAGCAGAGTCACATGCTGTTTCAAGGTGCCACCGAATCCAGAACTGACCCTGCACAGATCACCTAAGGGGTCTGGGACTGACTTGCTGCTGTGCAGCACGCACTGTGATTTGTCCAAGGCTGTGGGAGCGATTAAGGAGCTATCACTTTGCATTAGGGAAGGAGACATGCTTTTTATATTGTTATTTTTATTGTTGTTTATTATTATTATGATGATGATGATTATTATTATTACAATGACTATCGTTTCGCATTTTGAAATAAAAACGTTTTATACTCTATCTCATTATTTAATTCCTGGGAGGCGAGGTGACCCTCTCACCCAGAACTGTGGCTAGCCCTGCTTCACACCTGGGGCTTGAATGCTGCCTGGCACAGGTCTACTCACACAAGAGTGAAACTCTCAATATGCTACAAGTGTTAGCATTTTTGGATCACAAAATAAATCAATTTCTGACCTAGAATGACGGGGAGGGGGGAAAGGAGAGAGAATCAATGGATTTCTAGGGCAAAGAAAAAGTGATTTGTCTTTACCCCTTTGTGCTAGAGATTCCTGTGGCTGATCTCTCTGCTTAACTTTTAGAGTGAGGAGGGGAGGCGACAGGGAGGGGGAAGGGAGACTAGAGGAGGGGGAGAGGTTGGAAAAACAGAGAGAATGAAAGAGAGACAAAAGGAAGAGTGGGGAAGAGGGGAAGAGGAAAAAGAGAGGAAGGATTGGGCAAAAAAAGAAACCCAGCTGTCTGGTGGGAGCAGCAGCTCTCCCTCCTAAGGGCAAACTGACCCCAGCAAGAAGCTTAGAAGGAAGAAAGACCATTATCACAGAGCTCTCCCAGGAGTCAGAGCTGATCTTCCTCAACAGCTAATTTAGTAACACTATGGGGCTCCCTGAGGTAACCCCTCCCTGCCCTGGCAGGGTAAAGAAGATAGCCTGATGCCCTTCCCCCCTCCCGGGATCTTTAGTGTTGCCTACTCTGACCAGGTGTGAGCATGTTAACTTGACTCTCCAACCTCCCAGCCTACTTCTATACACAGACACTTCCACCCTGTTTAGCTCTGCAGATCCAAACTCTCCCCAGTGCTTCTGGCTCTGATCAACTGTCAGCTCTCCCTAAAATCCATCCCCCAGGGAAAAGGGAAAGGGAATGTGAATGAAAAGAACATGTTTGAGGCTTCAAAGGAAAAGCATGTCAGTGACGCCAGTGTTCTTCCTGTTTCCAAATCCAGACACTTGACCTTGTGTTAAAGCAGAGTCCAGCCTTAACTAACTGCCTGAAAGTTCCCAGGAGCTCAGCCAATCCAGCCGGTTAGTCAGTCTTACAGATGCCTCTTCCACAGGCTGCTTGCTCCGTTACCCACTCAACACTATGTCCAGCTCCAGCTCCTGCATCACCTCCCAGGCTGGTCTCCCTTCAGTACCCCTCACCTTGCTGTTCCTGCGTGAAATTCTAGTGTCTCTGTGACCTGATCCTGTCTACCTCTTGTCTGCCTTTGTGAGCTGCCCGGCATGGACTCTGATACTTTTGTATCCTTTGTGATTTTGTTTACATTAGTCTTCTCATAGCCATATTCTCTACAGCTCTGAGGAAGACAACCCTCAATGCTTCAAGGATTTCAAGTTTTCTGCCCATCAGTAAATTATGTATCAAACCCTGGTTTTTGGGTGGGATGGTTATGTCTATATTCAGAGAGTTTGCCTATGAATAAAAACACAAGTGTCCAAGCATACAGATACGTTACTCATTCTAGATTACAGTGTAACATCTCTTGCAGACTCTCCTTCACTGCCCTGCTGGTTAACCTGAGCTGCCAGAATCTTTCTACCTCTCAGAATCTTAAAGTTGTGAAGTCTAAGTCTCAGGCTGACCCATGGTAACAAACTTTCCCCTTAGTTGCTTTGTGAGCAGATCCTGCTCTCATAGTCTGATCTTCCTGAGGACAAGGGCCATGTCTTCTTCAATTTTCACACAAATCATAAGGTCAGGGAAGTCATGGATTTTTCATAAATATCTGATTTAGTGCCTGGAGTGTACATGAGAGGGAAAACATATTTATCCCACAAGGATGCTCACAGAGAGAGATGAGGAAAGGGCTTGCCTCATCACATCCGAATCAAGTTTTGCCATGGTCTCGTGAGACATTTGGTCACAGTCAAGCAGAACAATTCCCTCACTCCACAGAGAGACAAAAACTATTCTTGGTCTTATTCTATTTAGCAGTGTTAGTATCAACCAGGAGAGGTGACAGAAGGAATGCTTGTTGGTTCTGTTGGTTAGACAAGGCTGACATAGCAATGTCAATAATAATGATAAATGATGGTGATGATGATGATGATGATGATGATGATGATGATGATGATAATTCACCAGACTGGAAGCAAATGAAACTGACTGGAGAGGAGTCACTATAGAACAAGAGTCCGACAGATCAGTTTTATAACCACAGGAACAGAAGCCACAGCCCTGAACTTGTCTGTGAGGAGACTGGATCAGCTGCCTCCTGTTCCTGCCCCAGTGACTTCCCTGCTACAGATAATGGTACTCTCCAACTGTTAACCAGAGTAAGCTCTCCCTTCTCTTGCTTCTGTCAAGTATTTTGTTATAGCAGCAAAGCAAGTAACCAACACCCCAGTAGACCCACTTGTGCCTGAAAAGGTAACCTCAGCAGTCTGCTCAACAAAGCTCATCCTCACTGTAAACATAAAGTAACTTGCCTTTCAAACTTTATTCCAAGCATTAAACAGTGGTCATGTTCTGAAGTGGAAACTTAAGGGTTCTTTGGAAAGTCGGTTGGATGATGTTTTGTTGGGGCAAACATGTGAAGAAACGTTTTGTTAAAGTGGACACAGGCGTGAAAGGCTAAGTCAGACTCGTGAAGGAACGTTTCACTGAAGCAGACACAGGAGAGAGGATGCTCTGCTAAAGCAAACATGTGAAAGAACCCGTGATGAAAGATTCTTTGCTAATGACACGCATGTATTGGTCTGCCTTGCATTGAGTAGTTGAGCTGCATTTGTCAGGACACCATAGAGAGAAACACGCCGAAAATTTCTGGTGGTGTATTGCAGTTTGTGGTCACTTCCGAGGACTTGGGCTGATTGGATGCTCATGCAAGGCATGCGGAGGACATGTGATGCTTGGAGGGTATAAATAGGACCCCACTGAGGGGCAGAGAGAGCTTGGCTTGCTGGTACAGCTAGCTGTGCAACACTTGTGGCTCTCCTGTCTTCACTGATCTTCACTTCCCTGAGAGAGAGAGGCACAGCCTCTCCTGGTGTCCCTCTGGGTCCCTCCTGCTGACTCCAGCCAAGGCTGAGGCCTGGCTGTCTCTGCTAGGTCATGCCACCACTGTTGCTAACCCAACTCTACCTAACTGGACTGCTGGTGTAACCGTGAGGTGTATGCGAGTGGATCAAGCTGCCACTGACTGCAAAGCTGTGAACTGGACTGACAATTTCCGGACAACACAGACAGGAGTTGTTCCAAAGAACCTTTCTAAACAGGTCCACTTCCCCTGTATCCTTTCTTTTCTGCTGCCTCTGGTGAATGATGAGTTACAAGGAAGGTTAAAGCATTTAAGAATCATTACTAAAACTAGGATTTGAAAAAATTAAAGTTACAACATTCTTTGATAATTTTGGAGGGTCAGCCCATTTGAAAGTGTTTCAGGGGAAGCATGGACCATCTGGTATATTCTCTGGGTTCCTTGTGCTTAAATTCCATTTGTCTTCATATCTACATCTGGGCTATTAAATCTCAATGAATAACCTGAGCTTGACTAGTCACCTTAGGGGTACCCTTTCTGATCATTACACCTAGACCTTCATGTAAGGTCCTTAGGTATCTTGTTTAGAAGGTACCCCCACTGAGTGACCAGACAGAGGTCTCTACATAAAAGCATTGGACACGTTGGGTAGGAAGCATGTTATCACTAGGGAATTCAACACAAGTCTTGGTATATGTAGCCCATTTGATCTTCTGCTTCAGAGGCACACTGCTTGTTTGAGACAGTAACTCAAAGTGATCTTGTGGTAGTTTAGATGAGAAATGTCGCCCATGGCTTCAGGTCTCTGTCAGAGGTTCTGTTAGAACCTGGGTGGAGGAAGGCTGTCCCTGGAGCTGGGCTTTGAAAGTAGAAAGCCTCCCTATTTCCTCTCTCTGCTTCGTGCTTGTGTTTGAAGATGCTTGCCCTCAGCTCTGTTCCTGCCACCCCCTCCCCGGCCTGCTGTTTGTGGTCATCATGGACTCTCATCCCTCTGGAACCCTGAGCCTCAATACACCTTGCCCTCTATAGACCACCTCTGTCAGGCTGTTTTCTCATGGCGACAGAATACAGGCAGCAGATCTGTTGACCTTGAACATGAGGTTTCTCTGCCTCAGCTTTTTCCAAGTGTGAAAACTGAAGGTGTGTGTGTGTGTGTGTGTGTGTGTGTGTGTGTGTGCGCGCGCGCCCACACCGGCTACAATGTCTGTCCCTTGACAAATGCTTTTACCTTGCAGATGCTCATTTTCCTGCGGCTTGTTTTTTGTTTTTCGTTTGTTTTGTTGTTGTTGTTGTTTTTGTCCCAGTCATTACATCTTGCTCTATGTGGTTTTGATCTATCCTTGGCTGTCTTAAACCTGATATGTAAGAGGGTTTGATAGGAATGGGCGGACATGAGGACTAATAAATCCCCAATCTGATCCAAACTGATCCTCAAGGACATGGTCTATCTTGCCTGATGGCCAACGCAGGGGCGGGCTGCTGGTCATGCTGAGCTATGGTAAGCTGCTTCATCCTGGTGTGGAAGGAGGTGCTCACCTGTATTCCAAAGTACTAAATCTGGGTCTTTTCTACATTTTGCTCAGAAATGGAAGCCAAGACACCAATACTACTCACAGGCACATGCTCTGTCTGTGCCTCTCCAGCCAAGCTCAGTTTCTTCTACGTAAAGATCTTGCCTTCCTTGGAAAGCTGCATGTATCCTGATTCTTGCCCTCATTTTGGTAAAGTAAAAATTTTGAACCAGAATACCAATGGTCATCCTGTAGAACAGTGGTCCTTGACCTACGGGTCATGACTCCTTTGGGGAGTTGCGTATCAGATATTTACATTATGATTCATAACAGTAGCAAAATTACAGTAGCAATGAAATAGTTTTATTGTCAGGCAGAGGTCATTACAACATGAGGAACTGTATTAAAGGGTCACAGCATTAAGAAGATTGAGAGCCAGTGCTATAGAACTTTTGATGTATTAAAAATCAATCAATTATTATACATTTAAGAAGAGCTGAGTATGGTGGTACACGCCTTTAATCCCAGTACTAGGGAGGCAGAGGCAGGTGGATTTCTGAGTTTGAGGCCAGCCTGGTCTACAGAGCGAGTTCCAGGACAGCCAGGGCTACACAGAGAATCCCTGTCTCGAAAAAACCAAAGGAAAAAGAAGAAGAAGAAGGAGAAGGAAAAGGAGAAGGAGAAGGAGAAGGAGAAGGAGAAGGAGAAGGAGAAGGAGAAGGAGAAGGAGAAGGAGAAGAGCTGAATAGAGGCATGGTAGAACATACTTTTAATCATGGTGATTTGGAGGTAGAAGCAGATGGCTCAAGGGTTCAAATCCAGTATCTATTATTTGGTGAGTCTAAGGCTAGCCTGAACTATATGGGACCCCATCTCAAAGAAAGAATGAAGAGAGAGAGAGAGAGAGAGAGAGAGAGAATAGGAAGAGAAGTGGAACTGCAGAATCATTAAGAGAGTGAAACCTCAGAGGCAATAGTTAGTCCTTTTTCTTTCTCTAGAGACGACATTTTGTTACATAACCTACCAACTCTGCCTGCAGTCTTCCCTGTGCACTGGGATTATGGGTATGCAACTGTGCCTGGCTAACAGTTTGTTTAGTTGGCCTGAGGAGAGGTGAACACACACTTCTGACTTGAGGAAGTGTGTTGCAGTAAATCTCCAACCTCAATAAGCCGGTGCAAAGAACATACAGATCAGTTATCATATTTATAAACTGCACACCTAGTTTGGGCAGATCCACCACTACACTACTCTATTCCCCAGCTATGAGATCCCTTACTACTTGTGGCTTCTCCAGGCCACATGTTTCTGTCCATCTTCCTTCTGCCTCCTCTTCCTGTCTTCCTCTGTTTCCTCATCCTGTCCCCTCCTTTCTCTCTTCCCCTCTCTAAAACCTCCAGCCCCACCTTTCCCTTCCACTGCCTAATCACAGGCTCTAGTCTTTATTTGGCCAGCTTAAATGGGGAGAAGGTTCACATGAAATCACCTGAGTAAGTGATCCACCACTACTCCTCCTCCTCCTCCTCTTCCTCCTCCTCCTCCTAGGGGCAGCCACTCTTCTGGAAGCAGAATTAACATGAAAATACAAACCGAACCAGGGCAGTTCACAACAGAGGTGTTTTATCACAGAAGCCCACCCTCCTTTGTGTTTCTGTCTTTCATGGGGCTTTTCCTGACCTTCCATGCAAGTCACCCATTTCTTCAGAGACTTCCCCAGAAGTGAGCAACCGTGATTATTAAACCGGAAAGCAGCCCTAAGGAAATCAGGAACAATTAAATGAAAATGAAAATAGGTCCTATGAAACTTTCCAAAACTGTACTGGAGTAGAACCCGCAACTTAAGTAAAGGAGGACCTGTCAGCATCCACAACCCATGTTCTCCTAACTGGCTCAAACATTAATAAGAGAATTTAATAAAAGATACTCAGATGGAAAGTATCCAATACTTGGTTAGAAGTTTTCAGAGTGCTTTGGACAATAAGGTAGAACTCAGTAGAATGCGGAGTTCTCTGGAGAAAGTAAGTGGCCTCTGAAACAAAAGTGGGGCAAAGTTCCCAACCTCTCAGGGAAGTCAGGACCCCACACCTCTCAGCACCAGTGTGTGCTGCCATGCTCAGTGTGTGGCTATGCCAACTCACACCCAGAGAAGAGCTGATCCTAACATGACTTAGTGCTGGAACCAAGCAGATGCTCTTCAAATGTCTGCTGAATATGTGAATAAATAAATAAATAAATAGAAAATGAACATGTATGTGTGCATGTGTGTGCTTGTATGTATGCATTATGTGTTTATGTGTGTGCATGTATATGTGTGTGCCTGTATACATGTGTCTGCATGATGTGTGCACGTGTGTATGTATGTGTGTATGTGTGTGTGCATGTGTGTGTGTGCATGTGTGTGTGCATGTGTGTGTATCTGTATAGGTATGTGCATGTGTGTGTGCATGTGTGTGTGTCTGTGTGTGCATTATATGTGTGTGCATGCATATATGTGTGTCTGCATGAGTATGTGTATGTATGTGTGTCTGCATGTGTGTATATGTGTGTGCATGAATATGTGTGTCTGTATTTGTGTGTCTACATGAATGTGTATATATATATGTGTCTGCATATATATGTGTGTATATGTGTGTCTGCATATGTGTGTATGTGTGTGTGAGTGTGTGTATGTATACTGTCTTCCATCCTCTACTCCAGACCTGGGATGAACTGGACTGGGGTTATTTGTCTCTTCTAATGGAGCCCCTGCTCCTCTGTGTCTCCCTCTTCATCCACTCTACTCACTAGCTACTGTGGTCATCTTGATGATTTGAGACTCACCTAAAGTGTGGGTGGGAGCACAGGCCTATGGAAAGTATTGGGTCACTAGAGTCTCTCTTTGTGGGGGAGAAAAGTGTGTCCAAATATGGTTCTTGTTTTAGTAACTTCCTCTGCGGCAAAGCCAAGACTGAAGTGAGCACCTGCTTGGATGGAACATGGCTCATCTGCTTGGTCTGCTTCCACTAAGTTTAGAGCTAACAATAGTAACGGGAAAGTTTCCAGAGCAACCAGGATCACTTCCAACATCTCCATGTCAGGCTGCCTGGGGTCCCCCTGTCCTTTGGGGAGCCAATGCTTATGACTGGATTGGCTCCCCCTTGCAGGCATCTCCCTGATGCAGGCTGGGTCCTCAGAAAAGGCATCTTCCTAGTCCTGGGTTTCACATACATTGTATCAGGTGGCAGACCAGCTGGTTTCAGTCTTGAATCAGGTCTTTTGGCTCCTCCCAGAAACCGACCAACTTGTGAGCAGGAAATCCTGCCCCTCCCCAAAGAGTGGGAAACCACAGGAAGAGAGATGAGACAGAAGGATAGAGAGGAGGAGGAGAGAGGAGAGAAGCAACCGGAAATAGGCAGCCAATAAAAAGGAGCCACACTTATCTGAAGCCCCAAGGTAAGACTTTATGAAATTGTATGTTGTATGTGACACTATCACCACTCAGGGTTATACACAGTAGGGCCTCAAACACAGACACACACACACACACACACACACACACACACACATACATGCCTCCATTGAAATAGTGGGTCTGTTGACAAAGTATAGCAGGTCAAAAAACAAACCGACTTCTATGTCAATTTCAATTGCTGATCAAAAAGAAAACTGTAAAAGTGCTGAGGGAGTTCTGGACTGTCGGAGGGACGACATAAAAGGCAGATAGAATAAGGGTCTGTTGCTGGCACCAAGAGTAGCCGATCATCTGGCAGTAGACTGTTGGTTGGAATGAAAAGTTGCTAAGGCCGTGGGAAGTCACCGCATTCTTGAGTTCTTCTAGAGTCACACAAAGCTAGCGGGGCAGACACGGTTCTGAACTGATGACAGACACAAGCACTATATCCCATCTTCTCTGGAGACTTATCAAAAGAGCTGTGGATGCCCCACTGCAGCCAGTCAACTGGGCCTCCATGCCAGTGGTCTGAGATCAGAGCTGTGTGAAGTGGGGTTCCATGGACACTGGAGGCCGGAGCCTCTCAAAGATCTATCTCTGTGCTGTTTCTCCCGAAATCCCAGCCCAGCATCTGCTCAGGACCCTGACCTGAGGCTTCAAGCAGCCTGCTCAGAGGGCATCCCAAGGTACTTCTTTCACATCAAGGAGTTAGAGAAACCCTAGCAGGAAGAGGAAATGCCATTCTCAACTCACAGTTGCCCAGACTCACTGGCCATCACTTGCCAGCCAGTGCAAAGGGCTTCAGTTACTGCTCTAATAACTTGGGGGTGGGGTTCAAAATAGCTAAGTGCTTCAGAAAACATCTAGACAGGGCAACGTTGTTTCCACAGCAGGCTTTTTAAAAGGGCTTTTCTCTCACAAGAATGTAGCAGAATCTGATACACTTTATAATTCATGTGTGTGTGTGTGTGTGTGTGTGTGTGTGTGTGTGTGTTGTGGTGTGTATGTGTGTAGGCTGTATTATGTTGTATGTGGTGCATAGTATATGATGTGTGTGTTGTATGTTATTGTATGTGTTGGAGGCGTCTATGTGTTATATGTTGGTGTGTGTGCAGTATATGGTATATATATGGGGGGGGAAATCTGTGATATGTGTATGTCTTCAGTGACATATTTCTCTCTGGGATTTGTGATTCAAAAGCTATAAACATGATGGGAGAGGTAAACAGAGGTGGAACAATCTCTTCTGCTTGCTTGTCAAGAATTTAAAGAATTGTCTTTCTCTCTTCAGCATGATGTAAAAACAAAATGAAATAAAATCTTGCCCCTTCTTTAACGCTCATTTTGGTACAGCTAAAGCTCCCTGCATCCAATTTCTGTTTGGGAACAAACCTTAAAGGTAATCTAATTTAATTCATCCCATTTGCCAAGTGAGGCAATGGAGCCAAGACAGGGCAGTGCTTTACTGAAGGCCAAGTCTGTACCTGTAGCAGAGGGGCAACTGGACCTCAACTTTCCTTATTGAGGATCAAAATCAGCCAGACTTCACAGGAAGATACTGCGTGTTCCCAAAGCTCATGAACACTGCATCCACTGGTAGGGTAAGAGACCCAGCTACAACATGTAAATAATCCTTGGCTGGCAGGAATTGGAGAACAATATTTCACTAATGTGAGCTTTTCTAGGTCCTGCTTCATGACTGTTTGGACACTAGAGGATAGACTCGGACAGGAAATAGCTTGTCATGTGGGAATGAGAACAGTCCCATTCTTGTCATTGAACCGGCATTTCATGTGTCTCCTCTCTCTGCAATCTTCAAATTGCTCATTTTATAATATTTAGAGTTGGCTCAGCTTTTCAGAGGGAACAAGATGTTATTTCTGGATCTAGTGTTGGTAAGCCCTGGTTCACATGCTGCACTAGCATGAACAGTGATAACCAAGTGGCTTCTCCACATCTCCCTTGCTCTGGCTGCTTCAGTCCCTCTAGACTCCCTGCTCTGCACCCACAGGTCGCTCTGGTTGGGATGTTTTTCCCCAGCTTCACATCCAGAATTCACACTTAACCCGACACTTCCTCCCAGAAGTCCCTCCTGCCACCCTGGGCTGGCCTGAGCCACTGTCCCCTCTGTGAGGACAGTTACAGGCTGCTGTTCCACCCTTGAGAGCTTGGGCCACTCACACACTTCCATGACACTTGACTATAATGTACTTTGGAGCAGACACAGTATATCAGAGTCTTTATATTCCCACCACCACAGTTTCAGAAAGATCTTAGTGCTCAAGAATGTTTCAGTAAAAAAAAAAAAAAAATGGGGGTATAGTGAAGTGTGAGTGTTATTACAGCACTTGGGAAGTAGAGGCATGGGGATCAGGAGTTCAAAATCATCCTTAGCAAATTCCAGGTAGCCTGAACTAGAAACACAGCCTCTTCTCTTTCGTCAATACCATTATAGCAAAGTCTCCTTTCCATGGACTTGATTTATGGACTACTTGTACACGCTTGCCCTTCCTTCGAGTCTGATGGAGCACTCAGAAAAGACTACTCAGGATTGAGCACAGCATCATGAATAAATATTTCTACCTTCTTACCAAATGCTCTGGTCACAGGGGAGGAATGCTCCTGCTGTACCACGGGGCAAAGAGAGAAGTGGGGACAGAGATAGCAGCGATTGAGAAATGTCAACACTCTTTCCAAAGATGGTCTGAGCCTTGGACACCCAGGTGCTCATGAGGCCTCG
The DNA here is from genome assembly GCA_019843965.1 of Rhynchomys soricoides. Taxonomy (NCBI): domain Eukaryota; kingdom Metazoa; phylum Chordata; class Mammalia; order Rodentia; family Muridae; genus Rhynchomys; species Rhynchomys soricoides. Next base: position 1,209,176 of record JADRCH010000057.1, read on the forward strand.
GGAGAGAAGGGGGGACATACTGCCCCCACCCCTAGGAGATCTAGAAACAGTAGGATTAGACAAAACCTACATGAAAGAAAGGTTGCCAGCCCCCTTTCCGGGCTCTGCTCCGAGAACCAGCACAGTCTGGCCTGTGTACCTCTGCCCACTTACCCTATCCCATAGTAGCAATGAATGATGGTCATCCCAGCAGAAAGAACCCAGTGAAAGAGAAACATACAAGAGACTTTGGCATATGGAGTCTCCTTGTGGAACTGCCAGGCACCCTTACTATAGCATATGGGGGGGGTCTCCCTGTGGAACCACCAGGCACCCTTACTATGGCGTATGGGGGGTCTCCCTGTGGAACCACCAGGCACCCTTACTATGGTGTATGGGGGGGTCTCCCCGTGGAAACGCCAGGCACCCTTGCTATCCCATAGCACAGTAGCAATGAGTGGGAAAACCTGGCCAGCAACTCACTCAACAGTGACTGTGCCGATTACCAAGGTAGGATGAAAGCTCCAAACATGGCAAATCGCATGGAGATCAACCCCAGCAGCATTGATGTTCTCTGCCATTAAGGAAGACAGAACATCCACAGATGAGAGCCACAGGGACATATTTTAAAGTACACAGAACAAGAAAAGGCTCCTTTAAAAAAAAATACAACTGGAAATTTTTAAATTACTGAGATGGCACTGGGGAGATGGCCCAGTAGAGCACTTGCTGTGTAAGCACAAAAACCGGAGGTCAATTCCCAGCATGACATCAAGGGCTAGGCACTGTGGCACATACTCAGACCTCAGTGCTGAAAGGCTGGAAGAGGCAGGTCCCAGGAGTCCTCTGACCAGCCAGCCTGGTTGAATCAGAAAGCTCCTAATTCAGTGAAAGAACCAGTCTCAAACACTAAGTGGAAGGCAACAGAGGTAGCCACCTGGAGTCAACCTCTGACCTCTATATGCATGTCCATGTACACCCACACACAAGTATATACACCCACCCACATGTGTATTCACCTACATATGTGTATACTCACCCACATGTATACATACTCATTGACATGTATATATGCCCACTGACATGCATGTATACCCACCCGCATGTATGTATATCCACCCACATGAATATACACCCACTCACATTACACACAATTATGATAAAGCACCTAAAGATAAAATTATGGAATTTTCCCAGAAGGAGAGGAAACAGGGTGGGGTGGTGGGGGAGTGGCTATAAAAGATCAGCCTAGAATTGCTGAAATTTTTTAATAAGAACCATAGTCGGTGGAGGAGAAGCAAATCCACTAACCAAGAAATACTTTCTCCAAAGTTTCCTAAGGCAAAGGACTTGAGATTCCATTTACAGCCAATTATACTCAACGTGTCCTACAAAACAGAAACCAAACCCCCTCCAAACACGATACTGGAAATTTTGACCCCTTAAATGAATGGAACTGAGAAGTTCTTGAGAGAGAAACAGCCCATGAAGCAACAACTGGGGTCCAAACAGCATTTCCACTGCTCAGTGTTGACAGCTCAAGCTAAGAACTGGAGTAGCACAGCAGTATCCTCCAGCTGGGAGAAAGTAAAGTCCAACCTAGAATTCCTTGCTTGCTGAATACAGAGAAGAGGGAGTTAGGACAAGGGACGGGCTAATGGGAATGGCAGCACTGGCCGAGGCTGGATGGATTCACACCGCACAGCAAGGTTAAAATGCAAACTACTACTCCACCCTTCGGAGACTTTTTTACATCAAAAATCCATCTGTGTTCCTGGGGAGGTACACCAAGAAAGATGAAAAAGGGGATCCCCAGATAACTGCAAAAGGGGTTTCCCACACCACCAAGCGGTAAAGCTCTGTCCAAGCTGGAAGAGAAGAAAAGCAGACTTACAACCTAGCCCATGTGGCTTGTTTGCTTGGTTTGTGTTTCTTCTTATCAGAAGTTCTGGAGAACATAAGCAATTCAGAAGGCAGAGAAATAAAAATAGAGATGTTTATTAACTCCCAAGGACAGTCAAAGGACACAAGAGAAGAAAGCGAACCACCGCCCTGGAATCACTTCGGCTCACCTTAATAACTTGAGCACTGATTGATAATCCCACAGAGACTGTGAGGCCTATTAGGGCCCTGGAAGACACCAAAGGAAGTGTTGTTTAAAAAAAAAATAAAATAAAATCCAGATGTTCCTTATGGGAAATCAGTAAATAACTTCTAAATTTGAAAAAAAAAATTTTAAAAAGTACTTAAAAGAATATTGTTTAACAAATATATGGTTAAACCATCCTGGAGACAGGGGGTGGGGTAAATTTTAAAAGCTATTGCCTGTGAACAGGTCTATATGGCCCGGAGGGAGTTGAGATCCTTCAGAAATCATGAGACCTTTAAACATTCTAATTCACTATATTGACAGATAAACAAATTTATTTAGTGTATACAAATGTGTGCATGTGTGTGAGTGTGTGTGTGTGTGTGTGTGTTTACCATTCTGTGTACACATTTCTGTAGAAGTCAGAGATCTTATTGTCTGACTTCTCATTGAGAAGGTCTCTCATTGAGACCTGGGGCTTGATAGTTAGGTGAGGCTGGTAGCTAGCAAGCCCCAGGGATCTGCCTGTGTCCACCTCCCTAGAGCAGGGATTGCAGGCACACCCCATCATACCCAGCTTTTTATGTGGGTGCTGGGGACTGAACTCTGTTCCCATGCTTACACAGCAGGCACTTTACCAACTAGATCAGCATGGAGAATTAGATTTAAAAGTGGCTCAGTTGTGTTCTATCCGCCACACATTGGTGCCTGGAGTCGCTAAGTTAAGCCTCAAACTAGCCGTCTAATTAGCTAATGCAGAGTTCACTTTGTGGAACAGGTTCCTCCAACCTCTTTGGATAGGATCACAGGAAGCTAGAGCTAGAACCTGGTTAAAGGGGCTAGAACCCACACAGTACTGTTGCCACAGGGGAAGAAAGAACTTGGCACAAAACTGGGCTTATTTCCAAATACAGACCAGACAAGTGAGGGTTTACAGCCACACTGCAGAGTGGCTGTTGGTAGGTGGAAAATTACTAAGATGAAACATCAGGGTGAGGGAAAAGAGACGGTTGTGATGGGACTGACCTGGCAGGGGTCTTGCTGAAGTCTGCCATCACCTGGGGATGGAGGAAGATGAGGAGACTGATCAGATATCCAGGTTATGTACTTGAGGGGGCAGCAGCAGGAAGGGTTCTTGCCGACCTGAATTAGCAGGATCTTGCTAAAACTGGATTTTGTAAGGAAGTGTGCACAAATGAGCCTTGCAGAAGGTCCAAGAGCCTGCTGGGCCAAACAGGAACCTCTTTGTCAGGAATCTTGGAAAAAATGCACATTCCTGGGTCCTACCCTAGATTAATATCATTCATCAGGCCTGGTGGGGTCTGAGAAGTGTCCTCCACTTTCCAGGACCAGGTGTGGTGTAGTGTGGGGGTGAAGGAGTATGGTGGTGTGTGTGTGTGTGTGTGTGTGTGTGTGTGTATGTGGAGTGTGTGTGAGTGTGTGTACAGTGTGTGTATGTGTGCAATGTGTGTGTGGTGTAGGAGTACATGTGTGTATGTGTGAGTAGGTGTGTGAGTGAGTGTAATGTGTGGGGTGTGTGTGTGTGTGTGTGTGTGTGTGTGTGTGTAAGGGGCCAGGGATAGTAGTTCCCGGTATGGCTCTTTCTAGGCATGTGTCAGTGCTTATGAGTTTTTCTCCTCCCTTCTCCTTCATCCCTCTTTGTCCTGACTTAACCCATAGGTCCCTCTGGATTATCGAAACATTGCTAGAAATTAAGTCTCATGTCTGTCTGCCTTTAAATTGCTGCAGTCTTTTTCTTCTTCCAACCCTTGGGCGCCCTCTCCTGCCAGAAGTCTGTAAAAACCTTCGGGATTCAAAACCAACCTACAAAAACCAATCATTTTCAATATGCTAATAATGAATTTGCTAAGGAAAAAAAAAATCAGGAAAAACAAAATACTATTCACAATAGTTCCAAAACATAATACACATAAGAACAACCCTATCCAGTGAGGTAAGGACTTTCAAACACCGAAGGAGAACTTGAAGAAGACCCTAGAAACACCCTGGCCGTCAAGCATTGTGAAATGGTTCTTACCAAAAGAAATCTATAGATTCAGTGCAATCCCATAAAAATCCTGATGACATTCTTCACAGAACTAGAAAAAAAATCCTAAAACTCAAACTCATTCAGGACCACAAAAGACTCCAACAGAGCAGGCAGAAAGAGCAGTGCTGGAGGCACCCTAACACCTGATCTCAAATCATACCCAAGCCGCAAGGACAAACCAGCACAAAAGCAGAGACGATCAGTGGACTAGCAGTGAAGACACATGCATGAACTCAGCCACCTGATTTTTAACAAAGGCACCAAAAGCATACATCGGGGGAAGTCAAGCTTTTTGACAACCATGCATGGGAAACTGGATAGCATACGCAGAAAAACAAAATTAAATAGATTTCTTCTTCACCCTGTGAAAAACTTAACAATGGATTAAAGACTTTAATGTAAGACCCAAAACTCCAAAAATGTTCAAGAAAAATCATAAACAAAACACTTCATCATGATATGGGCACAGGCAAGAACTTTCTAAAACATAACTCTGTTGCTCAAGAAATAATTCCAAGATTGACATGTGACATTGCATGAAATTTCAATGCCTCTGCGTAGCAAAGGAAATAATCAGGAGAATGAGGAGAAGGTTGACGTAATGGGAGAGGATCCTTGCCAACTACACACTGGGCAAGGAGTTAATATCTGTTTAAAGGACTACAAAATTGAAACACACACACACACACACACACACACACACACAAAGTCATGTACTCAATAGTCTTAAAAGTCTTCAGCATCCTTGCCCATGAGGGGAATACAAGTTAAAACTGCTTTAAAAGTTTATCACACTCTGATCAAAATGGCTACCATAAAGAAAACATTGACAACAAATGCTGGAGAGGAAGGCAGAGTGTAAACTAGGGTGGAAATTCCTCAAAAAGTAACAGATCAGTAGTTCTCCAGGTGTCCCGCTCCTGAGTGTTTACCCAAGGACTCTAAGTCAGCATACCATGGAGACAGTCACAGATCCATGGTCATTGCCATTCACAATATCCCGAGCCAGCCTAGACACAAAGGGATTTTATTCATCCATAAGGAAAATGAAATTATGACATCTGCAGGAAAATGGATAGAAGAGTATAGTGAGAATTCTGGATCTGGAGTTCTTTCAACCACAGAGAACTATTCTAGAAATGTGCTTTTGTTTTAATCCTGGGTGTGGGGTTGCTTCAGACTGTCCACAGCAGTTGACCATGGTTTACCTCATGCTCTAGTAGAAGCGTGGCTTGACCAGCTGCAGATAATTTCTGAGAGTGTGTGACATTTAGAATTCTGAGAACTTTTCAGAGGGTATTTAAATTCTAGGACCCTGAGAGGTGAGGTTGGTGGTTGGTGGTCATTCAGGGGGGTTGTTGCAGTTTGTTGTAGTGGGCGTGCTCAAAGAAGAAACAGAAGGATAGAACTTGGACTGAGGGATCTCTTTCTCTCTCCCTTCTATACTTCTTTCTCTCCTACCTAGCATTAGAGGCTGAAACAGGAGAATAAAAGGTGGGAAAAAGAAGAACCCACAAAGTAGCAAAGACCAGGCTACAGAAGAGCATTATGTTAAATAAAATAAACTGTCAGAGAGGCAACATGTTCTCAAAACCTTATATGTGGAATAGAGAGTTAAAAAGAGAGGGAGAGGAGGGAAAAGAGAGAAGTGTGTGTGTGTGTGTGTGTGTGTGTGTGTGTGTACGAACATGTGTAGTGAACATGTGCATGTGTGTGAACACATGTAGTGTGTGTATGTGTGCGCATGTGCATGTGAGTGCACGTGTACATGTGTTGTGTGTGTGTGTATACTTGTGTCTGTATATGAACATGCATATGTGTGTGTGTGTGTAGTGTGTGTATACATGTGTGTCCATGTGAGTGTCCGTGTGTATGTGTATACGTATGCATGCGTGTGCACGTGTGAAAGACGTGTAAGTAGAAAGGGGACAATGAGAGGAGGCAGGGAGGTCTGATGAAAGGAACAGGGAAGGAAAGATGAAATGGAGAAGGTAATGGAGTATGTGTCATGAAAGCAGAAGGCAGCATTTGGGAGAATAAAGGTGAAGCAAGAGGGGGAGGGGCAGAGGAGGGAATTGGAATAAGAAGAAAGTATAATGACAAGTATAAAAATGACCCAGTAAGCCGGGCAGTGGGGGCGCACGCCTTTAATCCCACCACTTGGGAGGCAGAGGCAGGCGGATTTCTGAGTTCGAGGCCAGCCTGGTCTACAGA